>PVJL010008630.1:0-55064 GCA_004026885.1 Lyroderma lyra
TTTTTTTTGGTATGTGGGTAGCTCCCTGGCTGGGAATTGAACCCAGGCCACAGTGCTGACAGCGCCAGCGCCGAAGCCTTAAGCCACTACACCATCAGGGAACTCCCTGAAGTTAAATATTTCAAACTATCATATACCATACAATTCACCCACTTGAAGTGTACAATTCAATAATTTCTAGTATATTTAAGCATTGTGCAACCATCACCATTATCTAATTTTAGATTATTTCCCTAAAAAAAAAAAAAAACCACCCCCATTAGCAGTCAATCTTCATTCCTTCTTACCTCTCTCCTACCTCACCCAAGCCCTAATTAATCACTAATCACTGTTCTGTCTATAAATTTGCCTATTCTAGACATTTTGGGGAGGGGGCAGTTGGTTCCCTAGCTGGGAATTCAACTCAGGCCGAAGCCTAGCCACTACATCACCAGGGAACTCCCCTATTCTAGACATTTTGTATAAATGTAAAATTGTACAATATGTGGTGGCCTTTTGTGACTTTCCCTTAGTATATTTCCAAGGTCCATCCGAGTAGTAGGATTAGTACTTCATTCCTTTTTATGAAAGAAGTTCTGAATAATATGCCACTGAATGGATTTACATTTTGTTTATCCATTCTTCAGTTGATAGACTTTTGACTTTTTACTTTTTGCCTATTATAATGCATGTTGCTGCTACGAACATTCAAGTTTTTGTGTGACCATATGTTTTGTTTTGTTTTGTTTTGCTTTTTGGTTGTGTGGGTGGCTTCCTGACTGGGAATCGAACCCAGGCTGCAGCACTGACAGCGCCAGCACCAAAGCCTTAAGCCACTACACCACCAGGGAACGCCCCTGTGACCATATGTTTTCAGTTCTTTTGGGTATGTACCTATGAGAGGAACTGGGTCATATGGTAACTCTGATTTTTGAGGAACTGCCAGACTGTTTTCCAAAATAGCCATACCATTTTACATTCCCACCAAGCAATGTATGAAATTTCAATTTCTCCACATCTGCATCAACACTTGGTACTATTTGTCTTTATTAGTACAGTGAAGCCATTCTAATAGATGTGAAATGGTGTCTCCGTATAGTTTACAAAAGCCTCTTAGCATTCCTGTCAGCATCCACTCTGGCCCTCTTCCAATTCATTCTTCACATTGCAACCTGGGAAATATTTTTGTAAAGCCGAATCTGATGTCATCCTAATGCTTAAAATTCTTCAATGACTTTGCATTATCCTTAAGACAAAGATCAAAACTGTTTTTACATATATGTATTCATTTTTATTTGAATAGATAACATGAGTTGAAAACCAAAAAGGATAAAGAGGTATAAAGTGAAAAGTCTCCCCTCCACTCTTGTTCTTCATCTACCCAGCCTCCTCCAACCCACATAACCCCTGTAATTAGTTTCTTAAACACACTTCCATAGTTTTTTTCATTACGATCAAGCAAATACTGATATATCCCCCCTTTTAAATATAAAAACAGCAAATTATGCAGAATTTAATTTTCAGCTCTCCCCTACACTTAATATGATTTGGAGATATTTCCATATCAGCACATAGATAATTGTCCCTGGACTTTTTCATAACTGTATTTTATTCTTTTCTATCATGTACCATAATCAATTTAACCAGTCAATGGATAGTCACATTACTTTCAATCTTCTGCTACTAAAAATTATGTTGCTATAAATGATTTATATATGACATTTTACATATTTTTACTTTTTATAGATACTGCTATACTACCCTCCATAGAGGTTGAATTTATTTACATTCATGCCAGCAACATATGAGTGGCTCTTTCCCCCAACTCATCCAATAAAGTACACAAAATTTTGGGGAGGGGGAAGGGGGGATGGTTTTCTGGCTGGGAATCAAACCCAGGCCACAGCGTTGAGAGCACTGAAGCCTAGCCACTACACCACCAGGGAACTCCTCAAAAGATCTTATTACTGTCATGTCTGCAGTGGTCTGGCCCTGCTACCTCTCTAGTCTTCTCTCCTACTGCTCACCCGTGGCTTTCTGTCCTCCAGGCTCTAGGCTTCCTTTCATTCCTCCAGAAGATCTTGGTTCCTTTTGCCTAGAATGCTCTCCATTTCTCTTTCCACTTACCCTAATTAACTCCTGCTCATTCATCAGCTTTCAGCTCCAGGATCACTTCTTCAGGGAAGCCTCCTTGACATCCCAGTCAGAGGAGGTCACTTTGTTGTAGCCTCTAATAGAATCTTGCCTGTCCTTTAGCATACCTATCTCAGTTTATAACTACACATGAATCAGTACTTACTTGATTAATGTCAGCTTTCCACATTAGACTGTAAGAAAGTAGAAACTGTGTTCATCAACATGCAACACTTCACATAGTCCCTGGTACGTAAGAGGGTGTCAATAAATTAACTGTTAAATGAAAACCTCATGAATGAATGAATGGATGGGTGGATAAAGAGGAACAGAGCATTGTGGTTCTAGAGTCAGTCAGAGAGACCTAGCTTTGCTACTCATTATGGGACCTTGAATAAGTTATTTAACCTTTTCGGCCATCAGTTCGCTCATCTGTCAAGTAATCAGTCTGCTGTATCCACAGGTTTCACATCTGTGGAATTAACCAACCATGAATTGAAAATATTTGGAGGGAGAAAATCTCAGAAAGTTCCAAAAAGCAAAACTTGAATTTGCCACATGCTGAGCACTACACTAAATTCATGTGAATGAAGTGATGTGTAGGCACACCCTGCTGTAGTCTATATACAAATAAGGGTTTCATGCAAATGTTATACTATTTACACAAGGGACTTGAGCATCAGAGGATTTTGGTATCTGTGGGGGTCCTGGAATCAATCCCCCATGGTTGCCAAAGGATGACTATAGTGGCAATGGTACCTACCTCATAGGGTGGTTGTGATGTGATAATCATGTATCTCTCACATAATAAACCCTTATTATATGCTAGTATGTATTACTAATATTCTCATTAATATTAAGAATTGTTACTATTAGAGCAGGATGATTTTAACCTCTATGCAGGACCTTCATAGGTTGCCAATATTCTCCATAGCTCTCTTCACCTACCTGCTAGTTAACTCAGAGTATTAGAAAGCATTTAAATAATGCTTTTAAAGCTCACTTGAACTCATTCACTAAATTGGTGATTTAATTTTTTACCATGCTTCTGTCATTCATTCATTCAATAAATATTTCTCAAGCTAGCCAGGTACTGTTTTAAGCACTGGAGATAACAGTGAAAAGACAATAGAAAAAAATTCTTGCTTTCATGGAGGTAATATCTTTGTGGAAGAGACAGAATATGAATTAAATATTTAACAAAATGTCAGATAGTGATGGACACTATATAGAAAAATGAATGAAGTAAGGGGGAAAGTTGTGATGTAGGCATTTATAGATCCTTGTAAACCCACAGAAAAGAGTTAAGATTTTATTCTAATTGTAAATGGAAGCCTCTAGAGGATTTTGAGCCTAAGAATGACATGAGCTGCTTTTCATTTTTAGAAAAATCATTCTGTAAATCAGTGTTCACAGGAGCATTATTCATAATAACCCAAAGACAGAAACAAGCCAAATGTCCATAAACAGATGAATGGAAAAACAAAATGTGGGGGGGGGGGGGGTTCCCTGGTGGTCTAGTGGCTAGGTTTCAGCACTCTCACCACTGCTGCCTGGGCTCGCTTCCTGTTCAGGGAACCAACCAAAAAAAAAAAAAAAAAGAAGAAGAAGAAAAACAAAATGTGGTACATACATACAATGGAAGAGTATTCAGCCTTAAAAAGAAAGGAAATCCTGTCACATGCTACAACATAGATGAAGCTTGAGGACATTATGCTATGTGAAATAAGCCAGGCACAAAAGGACAAATATTATATGATTCCACTTATATGAAGTACCTAGAGTAGTCAGATTCATAGAGACAGAAAGTAATTGCCAGGGACTGGAGGCAGGGGACACTGGAGAGTTATTAATTAATGGGCACAGAGTTTCAATTTGGAAAGATGAAAAAGTTCTGGGGAAGGCTGGTGGTCATGGTTGCACAACAATGTGAATGTACTTAAGTATACCGAACTTTATACTTAAAAGCAGTGAAAATGGTTTCTTAAAAAAATCATTCTGTTTATTGTGTGGTAAAAGAACAAGATAGGGAGAGGTGGTTTAAGTGGAAGCATGGAGCCCAGTTGGGAGGCTACTGTTGTAGACCAGGGAAGGGATGGTGGTGGTTTGGATGGAAGTTGTGGAAATGCCATGGTGTTGAGAGCACCAAAGAGGAGGGTTCCCTGGTGGTGTAGTGGCTAGGCTTCAGTGCTCTCACCACGGTGGCCTGGGTTCAATCCCTGCTCAGGGAACCAAACGGGGAAAAAAAAAAAAAAAAAAAGAAAAAGAAAAAATGAGGAGCTCCCAGGTGGTGTAGTGGCTAGGGTTTGGCGCTGTCAATGCTGCGGCCTGGGTTCAATTCCCAGCCAGGGAACTACCCACATTAAAAAAAACAAACAAACAAAAACAAACAAAAAAAAAAGAGAGAGAGAAAAAGAGAGTGCTGAAGCCTAGCCACTACACCAGCAGGGAACACGTGGATATTTTTTTAAGGTAGAGTTTAGCATATTTGGACTGGATGTCAAAAGTGGGAAAGAAAAGAGTGATCAAGAATAAACCTAAGGGAATTCCCTGGTGGTGTAGTGGCTTAAGGCTTCGGCGCTGGCGCTGTCAGCGCTGCGGCCTGGGTTCGATTCCCGACCAGGGAACAACCCACATACAAAAATAAATAATAAAAAAAAAAAAAAAAAAAAAGAATAAACCTAAGGATAGTGAGCAACTGGGGGATAATAGTGTAATTTACTGAAATAAAAAAGATGAGGGAGGTGCAGATGTGAGTACATTTAGACAAGTGTAATATACCTATCAGAGATATCCAAGTGGAGAGGTTGAGAAGGCAGTTGGATTTGGCAGTCTAGAGCTCAGGGAGAGGTCTAGTCTGAAGAGAAAAAAATCAAGAGTGATCAAGGTATGTAAAGTCAAAAAGTTATTACAGATGAAGTCAGCTATGGGGCAAATGTGGCCCATAGAAAAGGGAGCCCAGCACTTGGTCTCAGGCCTGGCAATGATTAGAAATTGGGCAGAGAAGAGGAGTAAGCAGAGGATACAGAATGAGTGGCCAGTGAGGAAGGAGAAAATCAGGTGTATATAAAGAAAGGAATCAAGGAGGAAACTAACAAATGTGTCAAATGCTGCTGACAAATCATGTAGGATGCAGACTAAGAATTGGCCATTGGATTTTGCAAAGATAGTGACTCTTTAAGAGCAGTTTTAATTACATGCTAGAGATGAAATTTTGCCTGAAACAAACTGAAGAGAGAATGAGAAGACAGTAGAGACATCAAATAAGAGCAATTTCTTTCAGCAAGTGTTGGTAAATAAGGAAGCAGAGAAATGGATCAGTAATCATAACTGAATGGGCAATGTAGGAAGGGCTTTTTAAGATGGGAATGTTTAAAGCATGTTTGTAAACCGATGTGAATAATCCAGTAGAGAAAAAAAAATTGCTATTCTGGAGAAAGAAGGGATAATTGAAGGAGCAAAGTTCCTAAGTGACTAGGAAGAGAAGAGTTTCAGTTTACAAGTGGAGGCACTGACCTCGGATAGAACAGTTCATTTAATACAGGGAAGTGGTGGAGAGAATGAGCTCAGAAGCCAGACTACTTCCTTTGTAACCGTGGACAAGGTACTTCAAAAGAAACTTCCAGGTCTCATTTCCCCATCTATAAAATGAAGGATAACAATAACACCTAACTCATTAATGCAAGTAAAGGACTCAGAACACCGCTGGACATATAGTAAACCCAAAGTGGCAGGGTCAATGATTGAACGTCCCAGTAAGTGAGGTGAAAAGGTAGAGTTTAAATATTCCAGAAAGTAGAACATTTAAAACATTTTGGTAGCTGAGGTAGTGGAGGAAAATCTCGCTGGAAATAAAAAGGTCAAGATCAAAGAATTAATAATTATCTACACAGGGACTAAAGTCACCAAGAATGATGACAAAAGTTGTGTGTAATGAAAAAGACTTTGGGCCAGATACTAAAATCTTCAATACAGAAGTGACTAGGAAGTCTGCAAATAATCACAACAAGGTGAATTAGCAAGTGGTGTGGATTGATGGCATGCATCTCAGAGAAGCTTGGGTTTGGAGAAAGACGCAGAAATGTGCTAGAAGCAGTTAACAGACTGAAAGGAAAATATCAGCCCCTCCTCCAGGTTATGTGAAAGAAAAAACAGTGACCACTCTGGGAAAAGCAAAGTTCATTTTTTTACTTATTTATTTATTATGTGGGTAGTTCCCTGGCTGGGAATCGAACCCAGGCCGCAGCGTTGATAGCGCCGAAGCCTTAGCCACTACACCACCAGGGAACTCGTGAAGGTTCATTTTAATGCATGAGAGAAGATGAAGTGGACAGTCAGAGAAGAGGTTGTAGATATAGAATATTTTGTAAATATTACCCTAGCCTGAGGTAGATACTATCGATTTACAAAGCAACATGAGACACGTGTCCCTTGTGTTCTAGAACTTTTAGGTAAGCCTATGGCAGATAGGTGAAGGCATAAAACTATGGCACAGGACCAAACATGTGTCCCTTTACAAGCTCTTCATCCTTTTCCTATAAATGTGTATGGGTCAATAAGCATGTATTGAAAATACTTTAGCACATCAAAAATGAGTGGCACCCTTCCTGAACAGATGAAAAAAATGAGGCTCAGAAAGAAGTGGCTTATTGCAGGTTCCACCCTAGTTAGTGGGAGATCCAAGTCAGGATTCCAGGACTCTATTCAGCCCACCAGGCTGTATGCAGAGTCCTGAACTGGGAACCAGAGGGAATATAAACTGTGTTTCTCCAATCCATGCTTTCAGTTATAGTCTAGGTGAGAATATGCTCACAAATGAACAATTTTAGCAAACAATGTATCAATAAGCACAAAATATGCTATAAATTGCCAAAGGGAGGCAGTGTACAGTAAGATGTGGTTTTTCAAGAAATAATTCCTGGTGATAGGAAATTTATGTACTTGCTTTTCCTAAATTCTATAAGTAATTCATGAGAATTAAAGAAAAGTTGGAAAACGCAGAAAAAGAGAAAGAAAGGAAAAGCAAACTACTTTTGAGGTCCCATCACCCAAACAGAATCACTATTGTTAATATTTTGGTATTTTTCCATCCAATTTTTTTTCTAGGCATAGACTTTTAAAATTAATAATACTGCTGACCCTTGAAGAACATGGGTTTGAAATGCGTGGGTCTACTTATATGCAGATTTTTCTCAACAAATACCTGTACTGTTTTCCACCCACAGCTGGGAATCTGCAGATCTGAAGAACCAACAGTATGCATTGATATGTGGTATCTTATATAGAATACTTGAGCATCCAAAGATTTAGGTATCTGAAGCGGGTCCTAGAGCCAATCTTCCACAAATGCCGAGAGACAACTTAAATTTGGAAAGAGTCAAAAGTCATATGTGACTTTCAGTTGGTCAAGGGCTGGTACCCCAAACCCCTCTGTTGTTCAATGGTCAACTGTATTTAATTTTAATAGATAAAACATGCAAACAGTTCAAAATTCAAGAGGTAAAAATAAAGGTAGACAGTAAAAATCCAGTCTTCTTCCCATCATCTACCACATCTGTCTTCAGCCATACACAGCTTTCCTCCTGTAAGTCCTCCTCGACTCACAGATTTATGTTTTCAAATTTCTAAAAAGGGGCTCCTGAACCACTTTGTTTGCTCAAGCCCACTCCTACCTCTTTGGAGTGTACTTGCCCCTCAATAAACTATCTTTTTGTTTCACCACTTAAAAAATTTTTTTTTCTTAAAAAGGTTATTTACATGCATATTGCCTCTCCATGAGCATGGAGTCATAATCATGGCAATCTCATATGAGGCAAACACTGGATTTGATGAAGTAATCTTCCCAACTGTGACTTTAATATTTATCATAGAACCATTCAACTTCCTGAGAAGACTAAATAAATAAACATTTCTAAGAGTTCAGAGTTAGGATAGCCAAGATGATAATCTAGGTTTTTTTGGCTTTTATATCAGTGGTCACTTCAATACAATATATTACAATATACCCACTCAAAAATACTACAAGTAAACATGATTATTTTCTACAACCCTTCCCTTGTCCCTTGCATTTTTGGCCTCTCTGAAGTTTTGGAGATGGTTATAGTCATTGTTTTGTTTTTTTAACAAGCTTTATTTTTTTTAAGAATTGTTTTAGGTTTACAGAAAAACTGAGGTGATAGTTTTCATATTCTCCACACCCAGCTCCCCTATTCTTAACATCTTAACATTAGTTTGGTATGTTTTTTACCTAATGAACCAATATTGATTCATGATTATTAAATAAACTCCATACTTTATCCAGATTTCTTTAGTTTTTAACCAATGTCCTTTTTCTATTCCAGGATCTTATCCAGGGTATCCACATTAAATTTAGTCACCATCATCATGTCTCCTTAAGCTCCTCTTGGTTGTGACAGTTTTTCTGAGTTGGTTTTTGGTGATCTTGTTAGGTTTGAGGACTACTGGATGGGTATTTTGTAAAATGTGCCTCTACTGGAATTTATTTGTTTTTCTTGTGATTACACGTTTATTTTTGATTTAGCATAACACTGTGCTCTTCAGCATGGGTTAGTATATTCTTTTCATGTGACATTATCCATTTCTAAAAATTCATGGCATTTTCATAAACATTGTTTTTTATAATGAAAATCATTGCCCTGTTACTTATGATCTGTATGGTCTTGGACACATTCTTTTTTGGAGGGGCAGGGTGCAGGACGGGGGTAGTTCCCTGGCTGGGAATCTAACCCAGGCCATGGTATTGAAAGTGCCGAAGCCTAGCCACTACACCACCAGGGAACGCCCCCTTGGACACATTCCTGAACTTTACTGAGCCCTTGGTTTCCTCCTCTATAAATGGTACTCAAAGGATTGTCATGAAACAGAGTAGACTGTTGAGCAGAGGCAAAACACAATGCAAAGTTATATTTAAAGATTATGCAGACAGTGATGTTTAACCTAGATTGGGGGCAGCGGGGAATAGGCAGCCAAGAGGCAACTGCAGTAGTTGAGGCTGCCATACCTAAGAGGAAGGAAAGGGGATGGTGCCCAGAGGCAGGCCCTGCCCACGAGGCCTGAGAACTAACTGGATATGGACAAGACAAGCTGGGGCCACGGGAGGGGACAAGAACATTTCCTGTTGGGATCCTCTAAGACCAAGAGAAATTTGGTATCCTTGAGTGTCAGGGAAGAGGGGTCTAGCAGACCTGCTGCTGGTGAGGACAGAGCAGGAGCTTGGACTTTAATGTGTTTAGTTTCAGGTGGTGGCTGTCTATCTAAGCAATGATGTCTTATAGAGAATTAGAGATCTGGATCTGAAGAAGGGGAAGTCTCAGGGCTTAAAAGTGGATGGGCTCTCCAGAGGCTAATCCTGGAACTCCAGAACAACGAAGCTAGAAAGGGGTATGAGATCATCTCAACACTCAGTCATAACTACTACTGTTTACAGAGTGTCCCCTAAGGCCAGGTGCTATGCAAGATCTGTTACCTTCTTTTTCACCCTGAAATAGGATAAGTGCTTTTATTTTTTTAATTTACACAATAAAATTGAGATTCCAAGGGTTAAGTAACTTGCCTGAGCACACAGAGCTAGTTGGTCACTGAGCAGGAAGCAATCCTGTTGTAGTAAAGTCAGAGCTCCCCCATGGTTCTTCTGCTATTAGACCAGAAGGCCTCCAATCCTTTACTTGACAAACAAGGAACTTGAGCACCAGACCCAAGGGCACGCAGATGTTAGAAACTGAGCTAGGGCTATAAACCAGGTACCTATAATTGGACTCACTCTGAGGGGCACCCAGTGTCAAAGGGATTTGGGGCAGGAAAGAAAGGCCAGTAAAGAAAACACACTGTTTGAAATGAAGAACTTCTCAGCAGAGCTTGCAAGGCCTTGTCTACCGTTCTCTCCATCCACATCACATCTTCTCTCCCGAACACACCTCCCACACTTTTACTATCCAAGTTACTTACAGTTTCTTGCTGCACCTCATGAAAATACACTTCACTGGGCCAGGAATGTTTCTATCCCCAGCACTCCTGGAAAACTCCTGCTTATTCAAGACCCAGCTTAAGCATCCTGTGCTCTGTGAGGCCTTCCCATTCAAACCTTGGGAGAGGACAACCCCTCCTAGGACACTGTACAGGACCCCAACAAAGTGAGTTGTGGGCCTTTGAGCACCTTCAGAGCAGCGATTTCATCATAATCATCCTTCTTTCCCCAGTGCCCTGCATTGAGATCCCACCAAATAAAGGCTTGTGGAGGAGAAAGGAAAAGGAAAGAGGCAGAGCCTGGGATCACAGGGAGAAAGACCCAAAGATGTGGGAGTCAGAAGAGCTGATTTTATCTCTTTCCTGTGCACACCTACCCTCAGTCATTGGTCAGAACTATGGTGGATGGGATGCCCACAGAGGGATCGAGGCATTTATCAAGTAGGAAAGGCAGTGAGTGGTGAGGCAGAACAGACAGACATATAACCACCATATTTATGTTTGCATGTACACAGATTACACATAAACTGCATATTTACACCTGAGAAATGGTTCCAGTAGGTTGAGAATTCCTAGAACAAGGGCCTTGCTAAATGATGAAGTGGCAGGCTCTCAGCTGAGGCCTACACAGTAGAAAGGCAATGGGGAGGAGTTAAGAGACAGTCTTCTGGGCAGTTAGGTGCGCAGCTATGTGAACAGCCTTCTGGGAAGGAGTGGGCCTCCTGAGGATGGGCCAAGGAAGCCAGGCGCTGCTGTACACACTCAGCTGTCAGCCGTGCTTCCGGGTCCGCATCCCAACAGTCCTCTAGGAGCTCTCTCAGGCCAGCAGGGTCCTGGGAAGAATGATGGGAGGCAAACTTGACTCCAGGATCCTGAGTGGCCTTGAGTGGCCCCC
The DNA here is from genome assembly GCA_004026885.1 of Lyroderma lyra. Taxonomy (NCBI): domain Eukaryota; kingdom Metazoa; phylum Chordata; class Mammalia; order Chiroptera; family Megadermatidae; genus Lyroderma; species Lyroderma lyra. The sequence continues at coordinate 10,991 of PVJL010008630.1, forward strand.
AGGATTAAAAGGAGCCCACCACTCCCCTGTCTTCAACACTCTTCTTCTCATCCTTCCCAGAGCAAGCCTCCTTTCACCCTCACTGAAATTCAGCCCTCTGGGTCTTGTTCCCTGAGACAGATTCGCTGGGTGCCTTCCCAACAGTCCACCTTTTCCTCTGAGGAGCTAATTCCCGTTAATGGCTTAATATGTTGATGGGAAATTGCTCTCTTTCCTTGCAGGCAAGCAGGGTCTTCTGCAAACAATGCTGGGGCCTCTGTTCTCTAATCCAGCAGATACTTGTGCAGTGAAAATTTCAGACTAGGTATTTCAGACCAGGTGGTAGGAGAAGGGGCTTCCTATTAGGAAACTATTTGTACAGATCCCTGAAATTTCACTTTTTTAGGCCACTGCTTTAAGCCTTTATACCTAGAACTGGATTTTATTGAGTCATGGCAGAAACCCAGATCTGTAAGACAGAACAAGGAATTACTGGATTGAATGTTGGACTCAAGTGTACCAGGAGAGCAGCCATCTTGGGGGCAGAGCTCAGAGAAGAAGCAAAGCCAAGGAGGGTTTCCTAGAGTAGGGGACTGAGGAATAGGACTAATTGATGGTGGAGAGAAGAGATAAGACTGGGCAAGACCGAGCAGGAAGAAGGTGTGGATCTCGGCAACGAGCTGTGTGAGACTTATGGTAAAAGAGGATGAATTGAGATACAGAGAAAGTTTGCCCAGCTCCAGCTGAACATAAGCAAGGAGTGGTGGGCAGTGAGGAGGTAGGCAGAGAGGGACTGGTCCTGGAAGACAAGTCCTTGAAACCTGTGCCCAGACCCTCTAAGTCCTCAGCCCACCAGCCTGTGGCCTCTTACTGTGGTGAAGCAGCGCCAGGTGGGTGGGATGTAGGGGCGCCTTCTCTCCTCCACTGCCAAGGTCCACAGCTCGCAGGTGGTGGGGGAGCTTCCCAGTTCTGCCTCATAGGCCAGTTGGAAGGGTGGTGGTTTTCTGTCTGGGGAGAAGTATATGGGGATAGGTGTCAGCTAGCACTAGGGGTGCCTTCCTTGTGGAAAGATCAAGGGGGAGAAGGGCAGAGCTTCCTGGGTCAGGAGGTAGGTGGGTTGAGAAAGGATGGGTGACACATTGAGGAAAAGCGGGGAACTATCACACACATCCTTACCAGGTTGCAAATCTGGGCAGCGGCTCAGAATCTCCCACAAGAGCAGAGCCAGAGAATAAACATCAGCTCGCCGGAGTGCCGTGCCCCAGTCCTGTAGGTCCAGGGTCTTGTCCAAGAGCTCTGGTGCCATGTACCTCTGGGTGCCAGCCTGAAGAGGAAGGCATAGAGGGCCAAGAATCATCTTCTTGGCAACCCTCATTTTCACACTGGTCCATGCAACATGCCCCCAACTACAGACTCAGCAATGTCCCAAATGCTATAGGCACTACTGCACTGTTGCTACAGCAATGGGTGCTACAGCATCAGCATCACCACCATCCTCCTGGGCCTCATCCTTATGCAGAGTACTTACCTCCATGATGGCAGCTGGGCCTCGCGGTTGAATAGGGGTCCAGGCAGGGGGCTGAGTGAGGCCAGGGAGCACCAAGGCGAGGCCAAGGTCTCCAATGGCACATGACCCATCCTCCCGAATGAGAACATTTTGACTGCTCAGATCTCGGTGGGCTATACCTGGTTTATACTGGCCTATGGGAGAAGCCAAGGTTAAAGGGGCATAGATCTTTTTCCTTTCTCTTTTGACCCAACCTTTTCCCTCCAAGCTAGGGGAGAAGCAGAAAGAGCAGTGTGGCTTCCTGATTCCAGCTCACCCACCATCCTGCCAGCGCTCTTCATGGAGAAAGGCCAGGCCCTGTGCCAGGGACAGTGCCATCCTCAGGGAACTTCCCCAGTCACTGATATGCTGGGTCAAGTAGTGGCACAGGGAGCCCTGGGGAGAAGTAGAGAGAACAAGGGGACACACAAAACTGGAGGTGGTTGATCCACCCAAGGGAGCAGAGATCATTTGACACACTTCCCCCTGCATCTCCCAGCAGACCGACACACTGACACATCCAGGCCAAGACAATAGGCAGTAATGGAGTGAGAAGGTGCATCAGTCAGAAAGACAGGAAAAACAGTAAGTAGTTCAAGTGTCCTGAACATTTGCTGTGGGCAAGGCCTCCTGTAATCCTCACAACCATTCTAGGGGGTATGTACTCCTGTCATTCCCACTTTACAGATGAGGAGCTTGAGACAGAGCCAAGTAAGCGTGCCAGAAGTCATTTGGTGTAAGACAAGTGGAGCTTGAACCCAAGCAGTCTGACTCCAGCATCACTCACTATTAACCACCTTATACTGCCTCAGAGGACTTGGGTCAAAGACAGAAACAGAAGTGGCAGGGCCAGTTAGGCTGGGGCACCCTTCGTGAGCCACTTGGCCTGAGGTGCCAGCCAGGCCTGCATGGTAAAGCTGGCTGCTGGGGAGGACAGTGGCAGGTGGGGAGCAAGTGGGAATTGGAGGGAAAGGAGCAATGCAGTCAGCCCTTCATTTGACAAACGTTGAGCATCTTCAGTGTGCCAGGAAAATTAAACAAACGGGGAGCTCCCTGGTGGTGTAGTGGCTTAAGGCTTTGGTGCTGTCAGCGCTGCGGCCTGGGTTCAATTCCCAGCCAGGGAGCTACCCACATTTAAAAAAAAAAAGTTAAACAAACAAAACCAAAAGAGAAGTGATTTTTGAGCTGAGCAGGGAGGCAGGCACATGGTCAAAATGGGGACTTTCCAGAATTCAAAATTTCAGAGGTGGAGGACCTATAGGTGCTGATAAAGTCCCAAGTCCTTAGTAGGCTCACAAGGCTGGGTGTGGTTTGGCCCCTACCTACTTCTTCTCTTCATCCTTTCTTTCTTTCTTTCTTTCTTTTTTATGTGGGTAGTTCCCTGGCTGGAATTGAACCCAGGCTTATTGCCCCTGGAGTCACATCTCTTTATTCTCTTATAGTACCATGGCCCTCTCTTTTGGCACCTAACACACTTGACATTTTACCCTTATTTTTGTGTTTACTTGACACACTTCTGTCTCCTCTATTATTCCATAAAATCTGTAAAGGCAGGGAAAGACTGGGTGTTTTTCCTAGCACTCAGCACAGGGCCTGACACACAATTTGTAAGTACTTGTTGAATGAGTATATGAATGAGTTTGGAGAGCTGTGCCTGGAGATGTTTCTTTAACAATGATTTTCTTTAAGTTACGGAATATGAATTATTTTGATCTCTCCCTTTTCTTATCTATGTCATGAGTTAAAAACATTAGCAGGTTATTTCTTGTGTAATAAAAAAGAACAATAAAAATCATGTTTACTGTTTCAGAGAAGAGGAAATCTAAAGCAGAAGGATAAGCATGGTCAGGGCCCAGCTGCCATCCAGCCCCTCACCCATCCACATTCACACACAGGCAAACACACATGTACACATTCCTTGGTCCTCACCTTGGGGTGCAGTTCCAATATGAGCAGAGGCCCACAGGGCAGGGGGCCAGGGCTCCCCCTGCTGGCAGTGATAAAGCGGACAATGTGGTCATGTTGTAGGCCTGGCAGCTCATACAATGCTCTCTCAGCTCGGAACTGGGCCATAGCCCTCAACGGGAAGGCCTTGATGGCGACCAGCTTGCCTTGCAGCTGCCCAGCCCACACAACTGCATGACCTCCTTCCCGGATCACCTGGTGGGGACACAGTGCTGGCACCAGGGCTAGGCTTCCTCCCCAGCACACCCTCTCCAAGTGCCTAGAGGACCCTTCCCTTCCTCCCTGGGCACCTGCGAGAAGCACAGCTCAGGCAGTTCAGGCAGCTCAGGCAGCTCCACACTCCAGTCCCTGCCTGAGTCCGGCTCTGACTCTGGCTCTGGCTCTGGCCCACCTTGTACTCTGCAAGCCTTCCGCTGTAGTAGTGCTGGGAAGAGAAGAGCTTTAGGGTCAGGGTGTACAAAATAGAGACTGGGAAGGGGGGCTTTGTGGGAGGTAATGAGAGTCAGGCTGTAGAGATTTCAGAACTATGGGGTCAGGGTAGCTTGGAGAGAGATCACAGCTTCGGGGCAGTGTCTTGGGTCACAAGGGAGGGATGGGGACAGATTAGTACCCAAGATGATGCTGCCCAGCAGCAGCAGGAGGAGGAACAGCCCCAGCAGCACCAGTGCCATCCAGATGGACTCGCCTGGGCAGAAAGGCAAGAATGAAAGCTGGATGAGCCCTGCCTCAAATCCACTCTTTGCTCCTCTCCCACTCCTCAGAGATCTCGCTTCCCCACCCACCCCCAACCTGGTCACAAGTCTCCTTATCTACCAGTCACCAGGGCAACCAACTTCTCAAGGCCAGGAGGAGTGAAGCCTGGGATGGGGGTAGGGTGAGAACCGGTCCTGGTTCTACCTCTCATCCTAACCTGGTCCCCAGCCCTCACCCAGCTTCAGCACTCCAGAGGACTACCTGGGATGGCCTGGGGACCCTGGGAGCCAGGAATCCCAGGACTCCCCAGAGGAGGCAGGTGGCTGTAATTGGCATTGCAGAAGTCAGTGCCACAGGAGCAGGTGAAGAGAGTGGAACTGGGGCTGGACTGGGCTCGGGGGCTCGGCTCACAGTGGAGGGACTCACAGCCTGGTTCATCGCTGTCTCGGCATCCTGATAGGGTAGAATGAGAAGAGGAGAAAAAGAGAAAGACAGACACACACATGCACGCGCGCACTCACACACAGAGAATGCGCATGTAATGGGGTCTGAGAACAGAGAGGATAAATCCTTTTTCAGAGCCATCCCTTCCATCTTACATGGGCTTTTCTTTCCCTCCACACATTCCATTTCTCCTCCTATCCCTCAGCTGCCACCCCCACCCCAGGATGTACCTATTTCCCACCCTAGCTATCACCTGCCATATACTTTGCCATTCACCTTGCATCTCCACCTGTGCCTGGTCTTGGGTCAGGTTCCAGATCCCAAAGCAGCAGTGGCTGTAGAGGCAGCGGATAACCCTGGGGGGCCCTGGTCCTGCATCTAGCAGTTTCCCCAGTGTCTTTGTGCTTCCCCGCACTCCAGGGGCCTCATAGAACACACAGGTCCGCCTGCTTGGGGGTGCTGTGGCCCAGAGTGGGGAGAGGGGAGGGTTCAAGATGGGAGTGAGTACAGGGGCAAAAACATCAGCCAAAAGGAGAGACAAAACGTTTCATATTTCAGGGTCAGCATAGTAAAGCCATAGGAGGAAACAAAGTCAGCAGAGTCCTGGAACCTGACCCCCACTATGGGGACAAATGGTTCTACCCTTCACCCTCACTCACCCACCCCACTCACCATTCTTCAAGCAAAGGGGTGACTGCTGCTTCAAGTGCCTCTTTCCCTCAATGGGTGAGTGGAAAGACGCTGCCCCTCCCTGTAGACACTTACCTTGCACAGCTGCGGGAAGCAGTGCCCAAAGCCCCGGAGTACCCAGCATCATTCTGGAGGCAGCAGCAACAGGAGGGCAGCATGAACCAGTACAGCTGCCCTGGCCAGAGCTCCCTTCAGATACAGGGCACTGTGGGGATTCTGCTCCCTCAGTCCACAACTCCGCCCTCCTCCCTCTTCCCAGTCTCTGTGGGGGAGCCGGCTGCTGTGGGGGAGAGGATGGGTGTAGGGAAAAGCAAGGAGAGAAAGGGAGGAGCAGAGAACAAATCTCATACCCTCCTCTCTTCAGCAACCTCCTCTTTTCTCTGCAAAGTGGGAGGAGGGGGCCTTGGAGGCCCAACTGAGAACCCAGTGATGCCTAACTTCAAACCTCTGGCCTTTGCTGACCCTGGAAGAAAGTACTGGATCCTATTAGCCAGGAAACCAAACTGAGGTCAAGTGCTCAGAGCCATTCAGCTGTGCCCAAGATCTCTTCTAACCTTTGTTTTCAGGGCTCAGATCCACAGCTTTATGAGGAGAGGCTTCATAGCCCGTGGCCCGTACTAGAATTGACCTCATTTTCCAAACTTAAGAATCCAAGAGTAGTTATATAAAATTTCTCAGAGTTAGAAAGAAAAACACATTGAAAATGGTATAACGGTAAATTTTAGGTTACCACAATTTTAAAAATCACTTTGAATCACACACTGAACAAATGACCATATTGAGAAGGTAACAAAATTTTATTGAGCACCTATGTACTAGGGCATAGCTAGGGCTATGCATTTTACAATCACCTCATCTAATTCTTCCATTGAACTATTTATTATTATCTTCACTTTATAAGTAAGAAACTGAGCTTAGGTAACTAGCCAAAGGTAACTCCAAAGCCCAGGCCCTGTTCTTTGCATTATGCCATGATGCTGAAAACAAATACAAAATTCATCAATAAAAATATTTCCATTTAATATAGTATTTTAATATTTTAATTTGGACTGTTGAGAAAATATGCACCATTTACCTACCTGCCAGCAGGCCGCTAAGTAGAAAGGGAAGGTACAGTTCAAACTATCACCACCAGAGGTCAGCAGACATAGGAGAAACTTGGGTGCAGTTGGGGGGGGCCTCTTCTGATGACTAATATCCATAGTACACCTATTACCTATTAAGCTGCAAGGACTGTAAAATGTGAAGAAAGGGCAGTGTGCAGAGGAAATGTCGGCATGGAGATGGAAGGAGAGGTCCATAGCTTGTGCTGCAATACAGACAGGAGTCCAACTCCACTAGACTCAGAAATACCAGTAATAGATAATTTCCACACCTGTGGGCAGCTGAGTCCCTTAAGAATTAAGAGTCAGAGGGGACCAGTTCCCTGTTTTCCTAACCTTCTGTCACCCTTGCGGCTGCCTAGAAACCTTTTCTGAGAATGGTCTGGCTTAGACAGCGATGAAGGTCTAAGTATTGATTCTTCTGATTCTGGAGCCTTTCTCCTGTGGAGCCTGAATGAGAGGAGATTAAAAGCTCCAGTAGTGAAGCCAAAGCTGGAGGAATGATGAGAGCTAGAGGCAGATGGACAGCTGCCCATTCCTCTGTGGCCCCTTCTGGGAGTCTGCAGGACCCTGCCAGCAAGATGACTGGAATGTACTTAGTTACAGTTATTTTCCTTCACCAGCTCCCAGATCAGATATGAGGGGAGGATGAGGGGAGGAGTTGAAGGTCAAATAACTTCTTGTGTCTGGAGTGTCTCAGGAGACTACCTCCTCCAGAGGGGAGCAAGGTAAGGATCAGGCAGGAAGGCAACCTCCTCACCAAAGGCTTGGATAACAATCCTTTCAAAGATAGAAACATAAAGACATTCCAGCCAGGTTTATGGGAAGTACAAGGGCTGTCTGGAAAGTATCCAGCCATGTAATATGAAAAATAGAGGCATTTATGGCTGGATTTGTTTCCAGACAGACCTCATATACCTGCTCTGGGCAGTCAAGAGTTTATAAATGAGATGGTGACAGAAGGGGTAAAAATCTGAGAGCTAAGGGATTATTAGGTCTAGGTCCTGAGAAAGGACCTCAGCATAGAAATAAAGGCTTCCTGGATTTCACACAAAGACCTTCATCAGAATCCCCTGATTAAAGTCTGCAGTGGCCCAATAATTGATCTTTGATCCCAATGACTAACTACAAGGCTAAAGTGAGTTGTTTATTTATTCAACTCAGAAAAGATCTATTAGGTCCCAGGTATTTCATTAGGTGCCGGGCCTATAAAGATAGGTGCCCTCTAGAAACTCAATCTAGAAAGGCATAAAGATAAACCAACAAGCAACCAGAAAATTATGTATCAAACCACAGGTATGAACAAACAGCTACACAAGCAGAAAGATCAAATAAGCTAATTCTCTCCAGGACATAAAAGAGAAGGGAAGAAAGGAGCCCAGAGGTTTTCACAGAGAAAAGGCATCTTTAAATTGTCTCAGAGGTAAACATACTAAAAACATCTATCAGGAGGGTGATTATCATAGGCAAAAGGAACAGCAAGAATAAACATAGAAGCATGAAGCAGAAAATCATCCTAGAGATAGACTGAGAACAGTTTAGAAAGGTTTTCAATTCCCTATCAAGGACCTTAGACTTGTCCTATAAAACAACTTTAGGTAGGAGTCTGGTAACAATGTGGAAGATGAATGAATGAAACTCAGGGAGACTAGAAACAAGATCTGTTACAAGATCTAAGCAGAAGCCAAGGTGAGTACTAGGACAGTGAAAAAAAAATCTTTTTTTTTTCTTTTCTTTTTTTTTAATGTGGCTAGTTCCCTGGCTGGGAATCGAACCCAGGCCGCAGCGTTGACAGTGCCGAAGCCTTAGCCACTACACCCAGGGAACTCCCAAAAATTTTCTAAAAAGGGAAAAAATGGGGATACACTGTATTGGTAGTATTAACATATCAAATTAATATTGGGAGAGGAAAGAACTAAAAGATGATTCTGAGGTTTCAAAAATAAATGCCCAAGGAGTAGTTAATACTGTTATGTGAGATGGGGAACACAAGGGTTATTTTCCTTCCTTACATGTTGAGTTTAGCTTATCTGTGGGACATCTAGATGAACATGTCCAGTCAGCAGACTGCCAGATTGAATGAAAAGTTAGGGCTTAAGATTTGGGAGTCACTAATGTGTTTAAAAACTAAAGAGTGGATGCAACTTGTTTAAGGAGTGAAAGGTAGAGTAAGAAAAGAACACAAGACAGGGAAACACCAACATTTAAGGAGTGGAGGAAAAAATGACTATGAAGGAGACTAGAAAGAACAGTTGGAAAGGCTGAGGAGAACCAGGAGAGTTATCAATTTCATATTCCATGGGAAGAAAGCTCTAAGATACATGCACATTGTTGCAGAGAGGTCTGAGGCAAAGGACTAAAAGACCACTGGAGCTGGCAACCAGGTGGCCAATGTTTACAAGAAACAATTTGGTAAAGGACAGGTGCTGCACAAAGTGGCCTGAGGGGTGCGTAAGAGGAAAATTGAGTGTAAACTATTTTCACTAACTTCGGAAATGGGGAGTTCCCTGATGGTGTAGTGGCTTAAGGCTTCGGCACTGGCGCTGTCAGCGCTGCGGCCTGGGTTCGACTTCCAGCCAGGGAGCTACCCACATACCAAAAAGCAAACAACAACAACAAAAAACAAAAAACTCAGTACTTAACTTTGGAAATGGAAAGCACTAAATCAGTAGCACAAGATTCGGAAAGGTTTTTCAAAATGAACAGAGAAGGGAATTTAACATGCTGATAGACTGACAAAAGAGAACCCAACAGACTAAAGATAAAAGGAGGAAATACCATTAGAATAAAGAACAAAAAGAAGTAAAAGAAAATGAGCACAAGTGGCAGGGTTGACATTGCAAAGGAAAAAATATTTTCTTTTTTTTTGTATGTGGGTAGTTCCCTGGTTGGGAATTGAACCCAGGCCACAGCGCTGACAGCTCCAGCGCTGAAGCCTTAAGCCACTACACCATCAGGGAACTCCCGAAAAAATATTTTCTTCTAAGAAACTGGTGAATACATAGCTATTTTGTAGGGATAGGACAAGGAAGTTTGAGGAAATTCATGCTTCCATTTTCTCCATGAAATAGGAAGCAAATCATCTGCTAAAAAACTGTGTCAGGATTGGGAACTTGTAATTTAACAATATGTCTCACTCGCCAGATGGTACTTGGTGGCAGGGCCTATCTTATTCCATTTTACATCCTCAACCTAGCTTAGTACCTAGCACATAGTAAAGACTCAATAAATGTTTACTGAATGAATAGATGGCACCACTATTAAAGGCCCCTATCAAGCTGCAGAACAAAAAAAAAAAAAACAAAAAAAAAAACCCAGAACAAAAAAATCCCCAATGCCCCCCCCACCAATAAAGCCAAATGTTAAAACGTTATATTGCTGCTAGCTACTTAAGAAAATCAAACAGCTAAGTTTACCTATGGGTGAGTAATTGACAAAGCAGACAGGGAAATCAAATGAGCAAAATAACTGAGAATGTTGGTAGTCACAACATAAACCATTAAGCAAGGATCCTGAAGATAGGTAGGAAGGGAAGTTAAGCTGTAGGGAAATTGGAAAGGCTGTCAGAATAATTTCAACTTCAGTTTCAGAAAGGGTCACAATCCAGTCTCAATGTTAGCCATGTTAGACACAGGCAAAAGTAAAGTATGTTGGGGCTAGGCCTTAGTTCCCAAATACAGTTCTTCAATAAAGAGAACCAATGGCCCTTGGAGAAATGGCTGATTCTAGGGCTGGGGCTGGGAAAATATAAGATGAGCCTGAAGCATCATTTATCAGAAAGTAAGAACAGTGCTTTAAAAAAAAAAAGTGCTTGGGAGTTCCCTGGTAGTGTGGTGGCTAAGGCTTCGGCGCTGTCGACACTGCGGCCTGCGTTCAATTCCCAGCCAGGGAACTACCCACATTAAAACAAAAAAACAAACAAAAAAAAGTGCTCAAAATAAATAAATAAAAGGATGTAGACATATCAAAGGGACACAAGAGCCAACTTCAAAGAACTCCCAATAGTCAAAGCTGGGACAGTCTCACAACAAAAATAACATAGTACTGGATTACGACAAAATATAAAGACACCCAATATTTAACCCAAGTATAAAAACATGAATGCATACTAATATAAATTAATGGGGTAGTTTCCTCACAGAATTCTAAACACTTTTATGTAGATGTTACCCTTACCAGGAGAAGCTTAATTCCCATTAAAGGTGGGACAGACTTATTGACTTGCTTCCAAAGAATAGGGAAACTGGAGAAATCTGGCAAACACTACCTTAACCAAATGATGAAGGGTTACCATCAGTAATGTCATGTGGCTATCACATATCCCTTGATAGGATGTGATGTGAAGGGTATTTCACCCAAGCAGTATTTTTTCCAAAAATCCCTAACTCAATCTAAAAATGAGAAAAATATCAAACTCATATTTGGGGATATTGTACAGAACACCTGGCCAATATTCCCAGACTGTCATGAAAAAAGAGACAAACTGTCACAGACCAGAGTAGACTGGGGAGACATGTCAACTAAACGCAGTATGGTATCCTGGAATGGATTCTAGAACAGAAAGAGCACATCAATGGAAAAACTGGTGAAACCCATAAAGCAGCAGGTCTCAACCTGTGAGTCGCGATCCCTTTGGGGGTCGAACAACCCTTTCACAGGGGTCGCCTAAGACCATCGAAAACACATATCAGATATTTACATTACAATTCATAACAGTAGCAAAATGACAGTTATGAAGTAGCAACGAAAATAATTTTGTGGGGGTCACCACAACATGAGGAACTGTATTAAAGAGTCACGGCACTAGGAGGGTTGAGAACCACTGCATAAAGCCTGGGGTTTAGCAAATGTAATGTACCAATGTCAGTTTTTAGTTTTGACAAATGTACCATAATATGTGCAAACTAGGTAAGGGTTCTATGAATATTGTATTATCTTTGCAACTTTTTAAAAAAAGTATTCCAAAATGAAAAGTTCATTAAAATAAAAAGTTGGGGCTTTCCCTGTTCCTCTTGGTCCTCCACATTTCTGTGCAGTCATGGCACAATGAACTGGACATGACACTGTTTACCTGGGATTTATGTGTAGGGCAATTGCGCTTATTAACATGTATGGGAGCACAATGGTGTAGCTGAAAAACTTTGTTGGGTTCAATATATGAAGTTATATCCATATTCTCCCCAATCCCAACCCTCTCAACACACCAGAGACATGCCTTTTTATTAAAAAAAAAAACATTTTTAATTGGTTTACAAAGAAGCTACAGACTACATTGAAACTATCTTTGTACAAAAGGCCCCCCCCCAAAAAAAAAAAAAAAAAAGAGGCCCCCAAACACCCAGAGACAACAGGTAGGAGACACAAGAAAGGAAGATACAAAAGAGCAGGAAGAAACTGAAAGACAAGAGATTAGTATCATACATGGGGTGGGGGTAGGGAGGAGAACAAGATGAAGAGAGCATTTAGAAGTATTTCCCCACACAGCCTTAGTGATAATCGGACTGGAAGTGACAACAAACGCAGCGTGAGATTATTAAGAGTTTTAAAAAGGCAACAGTGGTATGAAGACTGGTTATCACCAGTGTTAAGAGAGAGAAATAAAGTTGTTTTAGGCACCAGAGATTGGAGCACTGCCCTCCCCACAAAAGGATGACAGATTCATTAAGAGGAAGCAGGCCCTAGGGCAGCTGCCATCAGTGTGTGTAGAAAGGGACTCAAGTCAACCTCAGCATATTTTCTCCATCTTTCCCGTTTTTGCCCTCAATTCCAGGAGAGGGCTATGGGATGCCATGGGGGGTAAGGGCTGATCAGAGAGATATGAAGACCTGCCCTTGTCCACACTGTTCCAAGAGCAGTTGCTGGGAAAGTGGAGGGCTGAGTAGACAAAACCCATTCCCCCTGTGGAGAAGGCACAGTGTCATTCCTGAAGGTGAGAGAGAGGAAACACACACCCCAGGAGAGGTATCAACAGTCCTCACTACCTGCAGCTCCAGCTCAACGCTTTTTGTTATGCTTCTTTTTTAATACTGAAGGGAATTCAGGGACAGATCACCACATCTCTTCTCATTCAGCAGTGACAAGGGAGGCTGGGGTTGTCTGATAATGAGGAAAGGTGGAAATGGGACAAAATACTTATTTCTCTCAAATGAACACTGTGGAGGAAATCTTTTTGGGTCTGGGAAGTCAAATCAGAGAAGACCTAGAGGAGGAATGAATCCAGGGATGCCCCTCTTTTTTCCTTTCTCAGCCTTCAATCTAAGGCAAGTAAGCCAAATCTGGGAGAGGGAGTAGAAATTTAAGCTTAAGGCTGCTTAATGTCCTTCTGGGGGCTGGTGTTTAGGGAAGGCAGACAAAGAAAAGAAACAGGTCAACCTCAAAGCTGGTCTGCTCATACTCCTAGAAGAGGTCTGTATCCCAGGAGTAGAGCCAAAAGAGGCACCAGAAAGAGCACAGCTCCAAAATAAAAGCAAAGCAACCTGCCCATATTTTATCAGCAGTTTTCAAAAGCAATGTTTTCCGGGGTTGGAGAAGTGCCATGTCCTCCTCCTTTCCCCAAAGCTACTGCTGCCACCTTTCATCCTTGCACATAAGTTACTGGCTCTCTTAGAAGAGAGATGAAACTCTGAGATTTCACATTTCTCCTCCCAACCCCAAGAGGCTACCCAGCTTTGAACAGGAGAAAGGAGAGCTATGCAAAGGGCCCCTTACTAGAGGCAGCTAGACTATCCTCATTTCCTTGGTACCTGGATCTCCAAAATTCGTTTGATCGGATCCTAAGGTCCAAAAGGCATCAGGGTACTTACAACTGAATGAAAACTTTAAGCAAGTAGCACCAGGGCTCCCCCAAAGCATAACAGGGGTCTGATTAAAACCCCCAGAAGAACCCCTCAAAAAGTATATAAATTTATTGTGTCCTAGCAAAGATCTGCAGTTTCCAGTATTCACACAATGTGAAGATATTAACAATACAAAATATATTCTGAAAGTCAAACATCTGCAGTTCATAGTGCTTTCTCAGATTTGTTAAAAAAATACAATGCTTAGTTTCCTATATAGGATATACAAAAGCAAAAAATATATATGTATATAGTAGAAATAAATCAATCAGCCATAGTAATTTACAGCTTTTGTCTCTAACTCTCCCCCAATCATAATCTTTACCCCACACTACAGTCTACTTTCTGGGACCAAGGATTCTATTTATTCTGAATCAGACTGAAATATCCATTAAATTTCATTCTGCATAGCACCCACAAATAAGGTGCCGGCTGGAAGGTCCCTGAAGGAAGATGTGGGTTGTTACTGCTCTGGGTAAAAACTGAGACAGTCAAATGATAAGTAGATGAATGTGAATGGGCAAACTGAAAGGAAAAGGGAATGAATGCTTTAATATTACCACTCCTCTAGGATGCCCTGTCCTGCAAGGTTTGGTCATTAAAAAAAAATTAAACAGAAAAAAGAACTCATGAAAAAAATTTTAGAATCAATGTGCTTGTCAGTTACGTTAATTTCTGCTGGCCAAAAGTTCAGGGAAAGGGATGTTCAGCAATAAGCTCCTGACTCAAGGAATGTAGGATCCTAAATTCCTGTGGAAAAGACTGAGTGGCTAACTGCCGCTGGGAGACAAAAGTAGAAGCTGCTTCGGTTGTGGGGCCAAAGATACTGGATCTGGAGCTTCCTTGGTGAGAAGAAAACAGGGCAAGTGGAAAGAACTGGATATAAATTCACTCATAGTAATGCTAGTGAAGGGGGTCAAGGGTAAACCAGCATTCCATCCCAGAGAGAAAGGTATCAAAATAACCTTCTAAAAGTTTTTGTCCTCAGCTTCATTAAGCTACTTTATACCTAATAATTTCACACTGGGCAAGATGCCATTCCCTGAAATGCTCTAGCAAAATACTGCACACTCCAGTGAGTTATCCTGCCCCTTTCCTCCAAAAAATGCCAATGTACATGATTACAGACATAAAATTACAGGTTGTGAGTTCTGCCTCTCAGTGGGAATAAAGGGTGTGATAAGTGGCTGGTCATGGGTGACTTTTACTTCAGTATTAACAGAATCTGATCTGGGGAAGTTCCTTGCAATGGTTCCTGAGTGTTGAAAAACAGTATTAAGTTTGCAGAGAAAGAACCAAATGGAGTGAACTACTGTTTAGAATATTAACAAGTTATTGTATTTCAGGTTAAGCAACACAAACTTACCCAAACCCTAATCTGGACAGATTTTATACATAATATATAGTAGAATCATAGCATCATCTATTTGCATTCAAGGTAAAAAGATTTATGAAAGTAACTAGGACACTGCTATAGATCTGAATGTTGGTTTCACTTTCAAACACAAAAATAGTTTCTTTAAAAGTGCAATAGAATATCCCCCATTCATAATTGTAACTAATTTAGCATAAGCAAAGAAATGACCTCAGGAACATACCCAGTTTTTAAGACAGATTTCTAGGTAATGAGCCTGAAAGGCATTTTGATCTGAATTTGATTTATTTTCCAACAACTTTAAATATAATTTCTCATCTGTGTGTAGATATATACAGGCACAAACACACATTCAGCACAGTCATACACAAACACTTAACTTTCTATCAGATCAGGGTAATTTTTATTGCAGGTCTCTTTTAGTATTGGCTAACAGAAAACCTATCCCCAACCTAACAGATTACACACATACACACAGCCATTTCCACACTTCCTCACAGTGAAAAGCCTTCTGACAAGATACCAGAAGGTCAAGAGAGACGATGTTTTAATGGCTGGGCCTTGAGGACAACTCTGGTTGCATTTAATCTCAGTGCCAAATGCACTAAGAGTTCCCTGCCGCTATAATTTTTGGATCAGTCTCTTTAGGAATCAGGGCATGAAGAAAGCAGGATGGTTTCTCCTGATCTCTCCTATTAACCACAGTGGTAAGACAAGATTTCTTTTTTGTTCTGGGCTATCATTCCCATGATCGTGTGCTTCCTTTTCCCTTAGGAACCACCCAAGGAAGAGTTAAGGGAAAAGATCAAAGAACCACTGCTTTGCCACTAGTACATGCTCTGAAGTTCTGCAGAATGGAAACCTGGAACAGATTCATTGGCTGATGCTCCTTAATAACATAATGGGAAAGAAACTACTGGGGATGTTCAAAAGAGGAAGTGTATTTCCTTTCAAAATGTTAACTCAGAAGCTTATGTGAAATCAAAGCATAGAGCTACCTTGGAAGACAGCTATACAAAAGCTCAAATAGTCATACTAGCTCCTGACTGGACTACTATGAGCTGCTTCTGCTTCTGAGCACATGATTTTCCTATTAAAATCCCTTACCTATTATTTGACCATCTTTTGACAGTTTATACAAACCGATCCCAGATTATAACCTTCAAAGGGTCCTTTTGTATAATTCCATCGAAAGACTTCTGATTCCTGATGCTTAGAGCAGCTAATGAAGAGAGGTGCGTTTGACTCTCCAGCGCCAAGAGGGTGCCTGCGTCAGTAGTATTTTGAACACTCTCTTCACAGCTACTTCAAGCATCAGCCTGTGCTTCAAAGTTTCTCCATTCTGCTGCTGGGACTAAGGACTTCAAAAGATTCACAGAAGTGCCTCATCCAGGGATCACTACCAAAAACATGAAATGATCAGGTGAGAGAAAGGTACACGAAGAGGGTTGAGCCAGGAAAGGAGTGCAAGAAGCTGATCCCAAATAAAGACAAAATTAAGAAAGGAAAAACATTATGTATGTATATATAAACTAAAAGCAGAGCATATAAATGCTTCTTAATCTGGTGGGAAGCCAAGACAACATCTATAGAAGCTTGATGTGTCACAACAAGGCTCAGCCATAAGGAAATAAGGCAATATAAAAAATTGACCAAGGTATTTTGGTCACAGAATGGTCTCCTTCCTCCTCCCAGCCAGCCAACCCCTGCAAATGCATCTCTATATATCTTTTATATATATATTTATATATATATAATATAGAATCTGTTTTTTTGTTAAAAAGTATTTCAATGATCATATATATTTAACAAGGCATGATGGCTTTAGGAAAGGGGGGAATCCATCATGAGGGAGCTGAGAAAGGAAATGCAGGACAGGGAGGCTGGGGGTAAGAAATGTAAGAAGAAACTGGCTGGGGTCAAACAAATGCTCATCAAAGGGTGGCACCAACAGAATTTTCACCAATGTTTCCTACTTCAAGGAGGTACTGGTGATATAGGTGGATGCCAGGACCCCATTTCTTCTCTTGTATCCCTCCCCTAATTCTTCCCACCACCATGCATTTTAATGTCTCATGGCTCTCTCTCCCACATGTCTCTTGGACCCATGCTACCTTGCATCCCGGGGTTGATGGGTATGTCCCATACGTCTCTGGCCCTGTGTGCCTGATCTCAGAAGCCATTGCCACTGATATTAATGGACTGCAAATCTGCCACTTGCATGACATTGATGCCACTGTTGGCAAGACGAGCAATACCCTCTGGACAGATGGCCTCCATGGCTACCATATTGGTGGTAATAAGAGCCGAAGAAGTGGCAGCGCCACTGCCTTCTGAACCTGCCCCACTGTCCAGGGGCAAAGTGCCCACACTCAGGGCTACACCTGGGCCTCCCTTCTTATTCTGGTGGGTCTTGATATGTTTTGAAAGGTGGTCACTCCTCATGAAGCGCTTGGGACACTCAGGGCAGGCAAATTTCTTCTCACCTAAGTAAAAAAAGAGAAAGATAAGAAATTGGTATCTTAGGAAATAGGGGTACCTTGTCCAATTGCTGCTTTCAAACTGTATTTCAAACCTAGCAGAATAAGCCCAGGTTTAGAAAATGATAAAATCAAGAAAAATCTAGTTAAGTATCTTTTGCTTTTAGGGGAAAGAAAAATAGGTTAACAGTTGGGGAGTATAGCAGTTCCTGGCTATACATTTTCATACCACAAACCCAAGGAGGACAAAATGTCTGGCCCTGTATTTCCACCTTAAGACTTAAGTTCTCTCTTCTCGGACAAACTTAATTGTCCATCCCTTGAACGAAACATCCTGTGGGGAAGAGACACACTGACTGGATATGCAGCCCAATCCTGGAGCTGGGGGTAGGGTCAATCCCACCCAAACTATATAAATAAGAACAGAGACAGAAAGATTGTTTTCAAAGGAAACTTGGCACGCTAGCACCAGAGAGGAGGGGAATAAATGAAAAGAAAAAAAAAGAGCAAGTACTCATAAAGGAAGGAATATAGTAGAAGAGTAAGGCAGGACTGAGACTAAGAGTAATCCCACTCAAAACCAGCTCCTCCTTCTTAAAAGGTTTTCCAGATTAACGCCATTTCCATTTGTGATCCATATATTGTTTCAAATGTAAACTGCTCAGAAATTTTGGTTATTTCATAGGTACATTTTTGTGTCTTTCCATTCTTGTCTACTACTATTTCTTTCTTGCCCAGGCTCCTGCTCACCTGTGTGTGTGCGTTTGTGCCTCTGCAGCTCATCCGAACGTGTGAAGCGTTTCCCACAGTATGACCAGGTACACATGAATGGTCTTTCGCCTGTATGCCAGCGCAAGTGTGCCCGAAGGTGTGAGGTCTTGCCATATACTTTGCCACAGCCTTGAATGTGGCAAATGTGCTGTTTCTTTTTGCCAGGATCAGAGCCCCTGAAAGTGAGAACACAACTATTCATCATTCTAGAGATAAAAATTAAAGAACTACAAACTGTCAACAGTAATTACATGACCCACTCAAAACTAACACAAATTTTTATTTCTTTTGAAAAAGCTTTAGTACAAAAAAATAAAAATAAAAATAAAAATAAATCAATCTTTAGTTGACTCTGATTCTTTTTTTTGGGGGTGATTCTCTGGCTGGGAATCGAACCCAGGCTGCAGCGTTGAGAGCACCAAAGTCTAGCCACTACACCACCAGGGAACCCCTTGACTCTGTGATTCTTTTTTTTCCTTTCTTGTATGTGGGTAATTCCCTGGCTGGGAATCGAACCCAGGCCACAGCGTTGACACAGAGCAAGCGCCGAAGCCTTAAGCTACTACACCACCAGGGAACTCCCTATTTTTTTTTTTTTCTTGTGACTCTAATTCTTAACACCAAAATTCAAGTTATGGGTTTCCTCTCTACTAGATATATGCTCTTTTTTGTTTTCCTGTTTCTTAATCAATTTTGATGTTTCAAGAAGTAATCTTGCGGTGTGATGTGTGAAGTTGGTGGGGCATTTTCTTATATTTTTGAGGAAGTTTAAGTCTCAATACAAGCATTTTCCCTAGGAACTACTGTGAATATAGTGACAATTTTTGGACTGAGGAATTAAGAGCAAAGGGTCTCTCCATATAGGCACCTGGTGAACTTTAATAATAATATAATATTTTACAACTAAGTTTTTCCTAGAATAAATAAAAGTCAAGAATCAAATTGGTGATGATTAAAAGCTAAAAAGCTGGACTAACATCAGGGATTTCAGTAGAAGAGGAACATGGACTGAATAAAATTTAAAAGAGAGGAATAAAAACCTTCACTAATTCAAGGTATGTTTAAAAAAATTTTTTTTCCTGTATGGGGCAGATCTTCAGTTCCTCTCAGGAATCAGTTCTGAAATGTTTTTGCCAAACCAATTTGTTACATGTGTGACCCATTAGTGGGCATTGGGGAAATTTCCAAGAGAGATTTTTCTTGGTAATAGCACATATTAGCACAGGGTAAAAAAACGTAATGGAAATGAAATCACATTTAAGGGAAAATCAGAGTATTTCCTTAAACAATTTAAATCCACTTTAAGCTTTTTAAGAGGGAAACACTATTGTACTCAGTGCTTTTGATTTGGGTTTTTCCTATAACAGGGTAACCTACAAATAAATCATTTTTCGTTTTGATACTTTTCTTATTTTTGTGCTTATCTGTATTGAGACAAAACTTTAACAGACTTTTCTCAAAGGCATTTAAACAACTATTTGACTTTCTATTTTTTTTTTTTTTTTTTTTTTTTGCTTTTTGGTATGTGGGTAGCTCCCTGACTGGGAATCGAACCCAGGCCGCAGCGCTGACAGCACCAGCGCTGAAGCCTTAAGCCACTACACCATCAGGGAACTCCCTGACTTTCTATTTTCTTTCAAATGCTGTGGCCTAAAGTAAAAGAATGGAACCTGGAACTCTTGAGAAATAGTACTGGATAGCTGGTACTACTACTGAGAAAATAGTCAGAACTTTATTCTGCAGTACACGTTACCTTACCTGATGGAAAAATTTTCTATGTGGACTAATAAGCATTTTTGTCTATTTTGTGGCAAAATACAAGGTCTGACAATTAAGTTCACAAACTTGCCACTGCGTGCTTACGTTGTTGGCAGCACTATACAAACAACCCAGTAAGGTTTCAGAACCTTGGTATATCTGTGTCCCAAAGCAGTGTTCATGTGAGTGTGGTGGTGTCTTGCTGAATGGTATGTTATTGTTCTTGCATATTTTCATGTGCCGTCACAAGAATGTCGGAGCTTGAGTTAGAGCAACAAACAAACATAAATTTGTTAAACTTGGCTAGAGTGGAAGTGAAATCAGGGACATGTTAGTCCAAGTTTATGGGGATAATGCCATGAGGAACACGGCAACATACTACTGGACTGAATTATTTTTCTGAGGGGAGAGAAAGCGTCATTGATAAAGAGAGGTCAGGGTGGCCAGTAAGGAGTAGAACGGATGAAAACATTGCAAAAATTTGTCGAACTGTGCGTCAAAATTGTCAGCTGACTGTGAGAAGCATAGCAGACCAAGGAAACATCGACAGAGAAACAGTTAGGAAAATCTTAACTGAAAATCTTGGCATGAGAAAGGTGTGTGCCAAAATGGTCCCAAAGAAGCTCACCGATGAACAAAAGCAAAGGAGAGTCGAAGTTTGCCAAGACCTTTTGGAGAGGCAAGATGATGATTTGGGCCGTGTTATCACTGGTGATGAAACATGGGTGTACCAATACGACCCTGAAACAAAGCGTCAAAGTGGAAGTCAGCCAATTCTCCACGACCAAAAAAGTTCCGTCAGTCCAAATCAAGAGTCAAAACGATGTTGCTAACCTTTTTTGGTATCAGAAGGATTGTACATTATGAATGTGCACCAACTGGACAGTCAACCAAGTTTACTATTTGGAAGTGCTGAAAAGGTTACATGGAAAAGTTAAAACAGGAGCTCCCTGGTGGTGTAGTGACTTAAGGCTTTGGCGCTGGCGCTGTCAACACTGCAGCCTGGGTTCGATTCCCAGCCAGGGAACTACCCACATACTATTCCCCCGCCCCACCCCACCCCCAAAAAAAGAAGTTAAAACTAAAACCACCTGAACTGGTTCTCTGGTGGTGTAGTGGCTTAAGGTTTCGGCGCTGGCGCTGTCAACACTGTGGCCTGGGTTCAATTCCCAGCTTAGGGAACTACTCACATACCCCTCAAAAATAAATAAATAAAACCATCTGAACTTTTTCATAATAGTTCATGGCCCTTGCATTACAATGCACCAACTCACATGGCACTGCCTATGAGGGAGTTCTTAGCCAGTAAACAGATAATTGTATTGGAACACCCTCCCTACTCACTTGATCTGGCCCCCAATGACTTTTTTCTTCACCCAAAAATAAAGGAAAAATTAAAAGGAAAACATTTTGATGACATTCAGGACATCAAAGGTAATACGATGACAGCTCTGATGGCCATTCCAGAAAGTGTTCCAAAACTGCTTTTGAGGGTGGACTAGGCGCTGGTGTCGGTGCAACGCTTCCCAAGGGGACGACTTGGAAAGTGACCATAGTGATATTTAGCAATGAGGTATGCAGCACTTCTTCTAGGATGAGTTTGTGAACTTAATTGTCAGACCTCATAAGACTCTGAAAAACTTATTCTCATACAGTCACTGTAAAAACACATTACAGTAGGTATGTTTTTTTTCTTTGCAAGGCTGTTTTACAAGCAACCTTATTAAAACCATCTCAAAACAGACACATGGTAACAATCATTAGATCAGCTGGCTCTATCAGATTTCCTTATCTCTAGGAGAAAGCAGGCATCTATTAAGGCTCAAAGGTCTTAAAGTCAATGAAAGGATCAGAGCTGGAACCAATAATAGGGATTCCCTGATGGTGTAGTGGCTAGGCTTCTGTGCTCTCAACGTTGTGGCCTGGGTTCAATTCCCAGCCAGGGAACTACCCCCCCCCACCCCCTCAAAAAAGATCCAATAATATAACCTAATCAAATGTACTATCTCTGATCCCTTTGCAACATTGGCAAATCTTAAACGTTAAAAAATTAACCTTCTTCTCATGTCCAAATACATTCATTTTTTTGTTCTTTATATTACTCTTAAGATACTATCTGGGTCAACTTACCTTCCTTCACTGTCTTTACAGTAGGGGCAGGTGCATGCTTCCCGCCGGGTCCTCCGACCAGCTTGGGGTTGGGGATCTGGACTGTTCTCTCCTTCCTCTCCACCTGCTGTGTCATCATGTATTCCATCACCACCAGTCCCATGGAGGCCAAGCTGAGCTCCATGATCCCCTGAAAGTAACAGTAAAAAGTGGGTCAAGGTTGGAAGGAGGGGAAGTCATCATAGCTGCGGGCAACTCAGTGACACTTGACATTTAAGCACCATTTCTTCAAAGCTTTGAAATCACATTAACTGATATCACCCATACTTTCTTTCTTTCTTTCTTTCTTTTTCGGGTAGCTCCCTGGCTGGGAATCGAACCCAGGCTGCGGCATTGAAAGCACCGAAGCCTAGCTGCTACACCACCAGGGAACTCCTGATATCACTCATACTTTAAATCTCAAGAATCATCACTGAAAATACAAAGAGCCAGTAGGTATATGAAAACATGATAAATCTCACTCAATTTTTTTTTCCACTCAATTTTTAATGTATAACTCTATTTATAATGGACTTTGGTAAGTTTTCACCTATCAGATTATAAAAAGTTAAACTCTAATAATGTACAGATCACCAGCCAGGGTATGAGGAAATGGGCATATATATGAGAACTGTCCAGAAAGTATTCAGCCATGTAATAGGAAAAATAGAGGCATTTATGGCTAAATTTTTTTCCCAACAGCCCTCATATATAAGTATATGGTGATAAATTAGAACAACCTTTTTGAAGGCCAATATGGCAATATTATTAAAAATTCAAATGCACATCTTGATTTGTCCAGTAATACAATACAGTTCAAAGTAATTCCACTTTGAAACAGCAATGTCCTATGAATATGCACATGAATATATGAAGATATGTGACAACAGTATTTTCTGTAACAATTAACTGGAAACAATAAAAATGTACACCACTGAGGCACTAGTTTAATAAGTTATAATAAACTTACTCATTCCCAGAGCTAAAATGCTACAGAAGCAACCAAATGGAAATGACGAAAAATATGACTCTAAGGCAGCAGTTCTCAACCTGTGGGTCGCAATGACCCTTGCACAGGGGTCGCCTAAGACCATCGGAAAACACATATCAGATATTTACATTATGATTAATGACAGTAGCAAAATTACAGTTTTGAAGTAACAACAAAAATAATTTTATGGGGATCACCACAATATAAGGAACTGTATTAAAGGGTCATGGCCTTAGGAAGGTTGAGAACCACTGCTCTAAGGGATTCCAAAGTAGAAATTATACAAAACCTGAGAGGGGAAACTTCCTGAAACGAGCAAAAAATTGTGCTAAATATTCAGCAGAGGACAGTACATGTATACAAGGGCCGTCTGGAAAAAATCCAGTCATAAATGCCTCTATTTTTCATAGTACATGGTTGGATACTTTCCAGACAGCTCTCATATTACAAATTTTGACACAATAAGCAAAGAACTAGCTATAATAAATAAAACAGAGAAAGGGGGGGGAGTGCACACGCAAGCGTGCAAGCTAGCTAACTATAACCCAGGAAGGTTTTGATTTGGAACTAGAGATACATTTCAGAATTCTAGAAAAAAGTGGGTGGGGGGTGTTCCCTGGTGGTGTAGTGTGGCTAGGCTTCGGCACTCTCAATGCTGCAGCCTGGGTTCAATTCCCAGCCAGGGAACCACCCCAAAAAACAGAAAAAGTAAAAAATATAAAACATACATTCTGTCACTTCATGTCATTTGCTTTTAAAGATAAAATTTGTATAAAATCACTAATTTCTGTCCCAGATAAATTAAAACAGATGTTACAAAGTCTAGGACAGTGTTTTTCCAACTTTTAAAACTTGTAACCCAAAGTAAAAAATATATTTGACATTGTGGCCTAATGCATTAATACATATAACTGAAACAAAAGTTTCACAAACAATGCTTACTCTTACAATAAGCAGTGTATTCTTAAATTTTCTAGACTCTATATTTAGAATTCTTTTCCTTAATGTTGGTCATGACTCAGTATATTGATTTTATGAACCACTAATGGGTTGTTCACCCCTGACATTTCCAACCACTGCCATAGGCCAGTGGACAAAAGTAATGTTTTAAAGGAGTAGATAATATTCTTTTCAGGTTTTCAAAGCATCTACTATCAGTGAGTATTCATTTATGAAAGTACCTTATAAATAAGTTAATGACTCTATCCATATTTAAGATTTCTATAAATAGAGTACTGAATTGGCCTGCTTTGCCTATTTTATAAAGAAGGAAACTAAGTAAATGGGGTAGATCAGACTTACCATCTAAAATTCAGGCTCTTAAGTTTACTTCTATACCTAATCACCACTCTTTCCAGCTCATCAACATAATTTTGAGTTACTATGCCTAATAATAAGCTCTCCTTGTGCATTCCTACTCACTCTACCACTTCTAAAGCACCAGCCTGTGGCATTAAAAAATTTTAATTTGTATGTTTTGAGACTTTCATGATATTGGCAGAGCTAAAATTGGTAATTATTGGGAGTACAGGGTTAAGAACAGCTTTTGGAATAAAACAGACCTAGATGTAAATTCCTACACCAATACTTGATTAGCTTCTGAAAGTGATCAAGTAACTTCTCTAGTTATAAGTTTCTCCATCAGTAAAACTGGGATGAAATATTATCAATCTCATAAAGCTATTGTAAAAAACAAATGAAATAATGCATGTAAGGTGCTTAGCATATATGTCAAATGGAAACTTTCAACACAGTGTAGCTAATATTATTAGAAAAATGTCTTGTAGGAAAACCACTGTGAGAAATCATGGAGTAAGATATACACCAGTATTTTGTTTGCTTTAGAAACTGTCACTGTATTAAGTGGGAACTCCCCCTAGTGGGGATGGAGAATGTATCTTTTGAAATAAGCCCAAATAACTCAGCAGGCAAGGCTAGTTAGGATGCTAATGGTTATCTTCAGAAGTGAAATTTATAAAACTGTAGATCCAGCTATCTACAATAGGTCTTTAGAATCAAGATAAGACAAAGCTGTGGGACACATAAACAAATAATCTTTGACTACTTTCTAAGCTATCCGAACTCTATTAGAAGCAATTTATTAACCCCTAAGAGTTCTCCCCTGTTCCAGTCTAATGGAAAGAGGCAAAACTTTCTCCATTTTATTGAAACCTAAGTAAAACTAGGACAGCATAATTGAGTAAAGAGGGAAATAAAGAAATACTTAGATATTAGGCCCCTCTAAAACCGTATGTCTAACCCTCTTTCAAATGATTACAAAACTGACAGTGAAAACTAATATCCTCTTGGACCACTACTATGATTTCAAAGAATTTTTTAAAACTATGAAAACTAGGAATGGGGTTAGATAAAATTAACAATTTTGAATTTCATTTAACAAAAAGTGATGAATCCCAACAAAGCATCAACATCAGACTAGAATCTGTTTCCAGACTCTTTAATAACAGTTTCTAAAAAAGAAGTTTTATCTTAAAATGTGGCACTGGTTAAGCAATGAAGTAAATCAAAGATTTTCCTTTCCATGATGAAAATAAGTAGTAAACCAGAGGCAGTTTAATGACAGTCTTGCCCAGCCCAATGGTGGCCTCTAGCATTAGTTTCTGAAACAGCTATGGCAGTTACACACTTTTCAGCTTCCTCAAAGTGAAGTGTATTGAAGTCATGGACTTCCAAGAAGACTACCATGATTAAGTCAAACACTCTATTCTTCTCTGAGAAAAAACTTAGGCAATACCAAAATAAGATGAAATATGAACCGCTTCAATAATTTTCAAAAGGGTGGTTCCCATATGCTCTCTGGAATTACTGTGGGGAAACTATGTTCTGTAATTCAGTAAGTATTAATACAGTAAGACTGAATTTTAAAACTGTACCTATTATTAAGCACACACTAGCTTTTCTGAACATGTTTCACTTTATAGAACAGATCTGATCCAAAGAAGTGTATCTCAGACTATGAAGTGTTTACGTTCAGCCATGTTGAAACAGAGTACTGGTCAGTATCACTTATGCGTGAGAAACATCAGGTAACCAAGAATATGACCCCAAATTAAAAAAAAACAGAAACGTCTCTAGTAACAGAGAGAGCAAATTAGAGAAAAAGAAATAGAAGAATTGTACTTTTAGTTTTACTGACAGAAAAACTGGTAACTGGGAGTGATAAAATGTAATACCAAAACATACACATTTAGATCAGGGGTGTCCAATCTTTTGGCTTCCCTGGGCCACATTGGAAGAATTGTCTTGGACCACACATAAAATACACTAGTATTAATGACAGCTGATGAGCTAAAAAAAGGTCTGTGTATAATTTCGTAATGTTTTAAGAAAGTTTACAAATTTGTGTTGGGCCTCATTCAAAGCTGTCCTGGGCTACACGTGACCCACGGGGCCGTGGGTTAGACAAGCTTGATATAGATGGTCCTCAAATTCATTCCTCTATTGACTACTTGGTTACTCTTAAGATGCAGTTTTCTTTGCTTTACTACCGGAGATTCCAGTAGCCAGGTTGGTAGGAGACAGCATCATAACACACTGCCACAGCTACAGTCAAAGCGCTGTCAGGCGGCTTTGACAGCTTGTTCGTGGTTGGCAGCAGAGATTTCCCAAGATGCAGTTTAACACATTCACTTACAGGTATTTGCAGTCCAGTGTGACACTGGGCCTGGGGTGATTTTGTGGCATTTGGCTAAGTTATACTGGGTGCAAGAAAACCGGTTTTAACTTTTTTTTTTTTTTCTGGGGGGGGGGGGTAGCTCCCTGGCTGGGAATTGAACCCAGGCCGCAGCGTTGAGAGTGCCGAAGCCTTAGCCACTATACCACCAAGGAATGCCCCGGTTATAACTTTTTAATGAACTGATTATTTTTCAAAAAAAATTTGAAGAATGTAGATTACTTTGCTCTTTAATAATTTATACCTTTCAACTTGCAATTGATTATCAGTGGTTCTCAACTTTTGATTGTATAAAGTTAAAATCTGGGAGCTCCCTGGTGGTGTAGTGGCTAAGGCTTCGGTGCTCTCAACGCTGAGGCCTGGGTTCGATTCCCAGCCAGGGAACTACCCACATAAAAAAATAAAACAAAATAAAAAAAATTTAAAAAAAAAGTTAAAAATTTTGACATTTTAGTCAAAAGTATCGTATTTTATCAAACGTACATCTAAGTTACAAATTTTTCTTTTCTTTTTTAAATGTGTAACAGTAGCCTTTTATTTGCTATTGCGGACATTCCACCTCCCCCCACCCAACAATTTTTTTATTTTTTTTGCTTTTTGGTATGTGGGTAGGGGAACCGAACCCAGGCCGCAGCGCTGACAGTACCAACGCAGAAGACTTAAGCCACTACACCATCAGGGAACTCCACCAACAAATTCTTGAATTTCATTTTATGATAAAGTTTACTTTACAATTCCAGGTTTCTTTAATATGTCTTCATAAGTTTCCCAAGAATGTTGTCACATTGTTTCTCCAGTTTCGCAAAAAATTTTTACATATGTTCACTATTATTCCAGTCATTATAGAGTCCACTACTATTAGTAAAATTTGCATAAATCTTAGACAAAAACTAATATATAATAGTCAGAATGTATCTCATAATCAAAGTTGCAGAGGCCAAGGAGATCCTAAAAGTCTTGACTCTTGCCCAGTGAATACCAGGTTGACTGAACGATTTCTGTCACTCAGTTAATACTGCTGTAAATAAATGAAACCCATAGAGGTGCAGTGAAAGGTCATACAGCACATTTTTTGTTAACCTGATAGCCAAAGTTCTCTGACGTCTTTGCTTATATTATGGACCAAAGCCCAGCACTGGACTTGTATCTACTGCTCTAATATATATACAGTTCTTGTGTCAATAATTACAGAATAAAACAGGAAGTTGTAAATATATGCAATCATACTTTCTCTTGAAGTATCTGTTATGACATCCCTGAAGAGACACTGAACCATGTATAGAGCATTTTATCCATTTATGTTAATACAGAATTGTGGAAAATCGAAAAACTCATATATGTGACATCTGGAATTCGAAAAAAGCATATATTGAGTCTTGCCTAACATATCTGAAGCAAATGTGTTAATGTGGGAAAAACAGGACAAATGCTTCATTCTGTCAATTACTAGTTTTCCAAATATTGAGTTGGTTTCCTAGAATCCTTGAAAAGTGACCAATGGATATTTCTTTTCTTAAAAATCAAGTTTATTGAGATATAATTTACGAACAATAAAAATTCACCCTTTTAATAAGTGTAGACCATGGTTCTCAACTGGGGTCCATTTTGCTCCCCAGGAGACATCTGACAATGTATGGAGACATTTTTTATTGTCAGGTCTAGTATCCAGTGCTACTAAAAAGTCTGCAATGCACAGGACAGCCTGTTCCTCCCCCAAAAAGAATTATCCAGTTCAAAATGTCAATAGGGCCGAGGTTGAGAAACATGGACAGATGTATACAGTAAGTAGTATAACCACTAATACAAGCAAGACAGAGTATTTCTACTACCCCTAAAAATCCCCTCACCCTGTTCTGCAGTCTTCTTTGCTTCAATATGAACTCATAGATTTAAACTTATTTGATGCTTTGATCCATTGAAGATTTTTGTCCTTAATGATGCTTAAACTGTCATATGCTTGGCTATAGAAAAATACTAAATTGGCTCCTGTGTCCTTTGACAAGATATCCCACTTTAATATTGATTTCCTGTGCTAGATCTAGAATCAGCTGTTTTTTTCAAATAGTCCTAGTCTTTCCTAGTTTCTTTTAATGGGAAATTAGATATTGCAATCTAGCTCTCTAGTCATTTTAGTTATTTGAAGCTCTAGTGGATTCCATAGAAAGTAATCATGTGAACACTATTTCTTGAATTCTTTCATGTTAGTATTAAATTGTAGTCTTTAAATTTGGAGGTCTGTCTGAATATAACATTCTCAGTTCATGTTTTACTTCCTTGATTCTCTTAAATGTTAATTCATTGCATTCTCACACTAAACATACTGCTAGAAAGTCTTGTAACAGTCCATTTTCCTTTATAAGTGATTTAAGTCGTTTTGTTGTTTTGTCTTGTTTTTCGGTTTTTTTGGTGGTTCCCTGGCTGGGAATTGAACCTAGGAAGCAGCGTTGAGAGCACTGAACCCTAGCCACTACACCACCAAGGAACCTCCTAAGTCGTTTTTTTTCCTCGGATGCCCAAATGATTTTTCTTTCCCTTAAAATCTATCAGTTTTACTAGACTGTGTCTCATTGTTAGCCATTCTGGGTTAACCTCCCCACATATACTTTGGGTAAGTTTTCTTTCTGACCTATGGGTTTCACTGTTTTCTTCCCTAAGGACTTTGTTCATAAGAATGTTGGCTCTTCTTTGCCTATATCTTCTATTATTTTTTTCTCAATTCCCTCCCCCCTTCTTTTCTGGTTTCTTTTATTCTAAAAGCTTCCCTCTTTCTACCACACATAAAAAATTTTTTTCTCTTTTCTTACTTTATTTATTTATTTATTTTTTATTTTTTTATGTGGGTAGTTTCCTGGCTGGGAATCGAACCCAGGCGGCAGCGTCAACAGTGCCGAAACCTAGCCACTACACCACCAGGGAACTCCCGCTTATTTCTTTTTAGTTTCTTATTTATTTCTAATTTCTTTTAATTCCAATTTTCTCCTGAGGTCTGTTGCTTTTCAAATTCTTCTTTTCTCCAATCACTTCATTCCTGAGATGTTTCTAATTTGTATTTGTACTTTCAAAACTTCTATTATTTTCTTAAATTCTTGTCGCTCACTCTGAATTTTCATCTGTTTTGGGGGGGATGTCTTTTCAGGATGTCCTTTCACTGTCTGAGGGAACCTCTTCTGTTCCTTTATGTTGTTGCTGTTACTGTCTTTTGCTAGTAATAATGTCATACAAATTCAAACTCTTTTTAAAGTAAAACTGAGTGACCCTAAAATTTCAGGAGCAAGGAGTAGGAGCTAGGATGAGTTATCTAAGATTCATGGCTTTGGCGATTCTTTTTCTCTTGTTTTTAGAAAGTAATTAAAACAAAACAACACACAACTCTTCATTCTTTCTGTTATCTATCCCTCTGCTCTTTCTCTTACTTGTCCTTTTCTTTGTCCCTGTCTAGCTCAATGTGGATTCTACTCCTAAAAGTTTGTCTTCAGTTCTAAAGCTTTGCATTAAAACTTCAGTTTGTTAATTTCAAAAGTTGTCAGACTCTATCTCCATTCCCTTGGATACACCGTCTAATTGAATCCCACAGAACCGCTTCCCAGTTTCAGTTACTATTCTAGATGTTCTTCTCAGAGCCATCAAAAGCCCTGTTGCCTTCCCTCTGCTTCCTCCTGCACAAATGCCAATAATCTGTAGAGCTCATAGTTTGTTCCCATCTGTTGGTTCATTGAGGATATACGGTTTAATTTCAGTTTTTGGTTTTGCTATCTTAGTTTATCCAGCTATTGTAATTTTTTGTTTTGTAACAATTTTAGATGTAGAGAAACTGATCACAAAGATGTTTCAGAAAGTTTTTGTATGTTCTTCACCAGATTCCCTTAAAGTTAACATCTTACATAACCAAGGTACATTAGTCAAAACTAACACATTTACATTGGTACAATACTAGTAAGCTAAACTATAAACTTTCTTTTTTAATTTCACCAGTTTTTCCACTAATGTCCTTACTCTCTTCCAGGATCCCATCCAGGATAACATACTGCTTTTAGTTATCATGTCTCCTTAGGCTCCTCCCATCAATGACAGTGTCTTAGTCTCTCATAACCTAAACAGTTTTGAAGAACACTGAGTGGTATTTTGTATAACGCCCCTCAATTTGAATTGGTCTGATGTTTTCCCATTACACTGGACTTATGGGTTTTGGAAAAGAATATTACACAAATGAAGTGCCCTTCTCATCACATCATATTAGCAGGTACATTACATCAATATATTCTGTTTTTAGGAGGGAGCTACAGGAAGATTAACCATTATGTTACCACAATTTTCACTAAATTATCTTTTAAAAGTTTAAAATAAAGAAGATGCAATCATCTAAAATAATTATTTAGGTGGACTCCTCATTCTCTATTTGTGGTTGTTTCAATGGTATATGTATATATGTGCACTAGGCTATGGTGCTCAACAGCAGATAACACTATTTGTTCCCAGTTTTCATTCTTTCCTCCTTCTTACCTACAGGGTTCCTAATTTTGTTCAGGGTAACAATATGCAAGGTTAAAAATTCTCTCCTTCCCAGATTTCCCTGCAAATAAGGAACAGCCAAGTGACAAGAGCTTGATCAACTGAGTGTAAAACAAAATTGCTAGGTAAGACTTTCAGGAAAGCTCTTTAAATCAGAACAACTTAGCTTGCTTCTTCTCTTATCAAATTTCACCTTTCCCTCCTTTACTATCTGGAAAGAGGTCACATGACCAAAAGTAGAGTAGCTGCCTGGCAAGCATGCAACTGTCCCCCTCTAAGGCAAAAGTAAACATGGCTGGGGCTCCTACTGTGGTTTGGAGCTGTACCACCAACCTTGGACCTTGTACTCACTACTACCACACTTCCTGTTCTTTGAAAACAATAAATCCCTTTCTGGTTAACTGGTTAAGCCATTGTAATAGGTTTTTGGGTACATATAGCTAAATGCATTCGCTAACTACAAAAACAAACAAAAAACCCTATGTTTTGTTAAAATGAATCATGATAATGTTGTGCACAGTAGACTCTCAGTTAACCAGCACCCATGGGGATTGGTAAATGCTGGATAAAGGTAGTATTATTTCTTCGATTATGTTGCTGGTTGCTAGCGAGTGCCAGTTGCCCGAGTTCCTGTTAATGCAGAGTCTACTGTATGTCAATTTTTACTGATCGGGCAGTAGGCATCTCAGTATGTCCTACCAGTATTTTGTGTCACTATTTTTTTGTGTGTGAAACTGGGTAAATCTTTAATTTTCTTTGTCCAAGTCCAGAACTATAAGTGAGTCAGCATCTAACAAAAAAATTCTAATAATTTTGTATTAGCCCACACAAGAATAGAAAACAGGTTCCTGAAAAGTATTCCCTCTGCTTCAAAATGCAAGCGCTCTCTAATTCATTTGTAACTTGTGCTCTATACAAATCCGTATGTTATATCCATACCTTGTTTCTAAACTTACTGCCTCCACTTTAAATCTTTCCTGATTATAAAATTACTATAGCTTATTTTACAAACACACACACACACACACACACACACACACACACACACACACAAATGATAATTTATAGGATTTGTGGTATATAAACTATATATAAACTTTCTTTAGGGCTAATCCCTATAGTGCCGTGTACCATGTGGACTCTCTAAGGGCAGGCTGTAGAAATGTCGATCAATTATTTACTGTCCATTGTTCCAGGTACCATACTAAGTTCTAAAGATTCAAAGAAATAGTTCTTGCTGTTGGAAAAGCTTGAGTTCACTACAGGAGAAACAATTTCAAAACAATGAGATAAATATAGTAAAAGCCATTAAAAACATGTTCTACTATTGAAAAGGGTAATTTTCCTAGTCTGAAATTTCAAAGAAGGCTTGCTTCCTAGAGGATCTAAAATTTGGTCCAAACTTTAAAGAATGCATAGGCATTAACCAGGTAAAGAATGTAGGTAAGGGAGTTCCCTGGTGGTGTAGCGGCTAGGCTTCAACGCTGTCAATGCTGCAGCCTGGGTTCGTTTCCCAGCCAGGGAACTACCCACATTAAAAAAAAGAAAGAGGGAGTTCCCTGATGGTGTAGCGGCTTAAGGCTTCGGCGCTGGCGCTGTCAGCACTGCGGCCTGGGTTCCATTCCCAGTCAGGGAGCTACCCACATACCAAAAAGAAAAAAAAAAAAACGAATGTAGGTAAGTGAAAGGTGTCCCAGGCAGAGACAGAGCACTATGAGCAGAGTAAAGGAATGCAGTGGAATAGAACAAGTTATGTGAAACGATGGTTGAATAGAGGGAGATGGGAGAGATGAACTTCAAAACAGATACTATTAGATACAAGATATATATAATTTGTTTGTTTGGGAATCGAACCCAGGCCACAGCGTTGACAGTGCCGAAGTCTTAAGTCACTACACCACCAGTGAACTCCCTAAGATAGATATTTAGATGACTTTTTTTTTTTAAGTGACAGTAAAGAGTATGGAGAGATTATGCATGTTCATACATATCATACAACTCCCAGTAGTATGAATGCACAAAAGCATATAGCAGGGAAACAGATTGGTTGTGTAGGGCATTTTGGCAATATAGATAGTCTAATATTTAATCCAGCCAGTATATGAGGGCTGTCCGAAAAGTATCCGGTCATGTAATAAGAAAAATAGAGACATTTTTGGTTGGATTTTTTCCAGACAGACCTTGTACTTCTAGGAGTAAGGATGTGTGCCAGATACTATATTATGTTCTGGGAATAGTAAAATATAATCCTGGCCATGAAAGAACATCTATCTCACTGAGAAGACAAAATGAAATCAATAAATAGAATATCTGCCCTATAATTTATATAGTAAAGTACTAATAAAATACTCTGATAGAAGAAGTTTAAGAGTTGGTGGGGTACTAGAGGAAAGAAAAGTGAAATATTTTGGGCCATTCTATCGGATAATTATGAGCGATAATAATGGGTCTAAAGTAGGGCAGTGTTTCCAGTGAAGCAAGGTATGGATAAAGAATATTTAGGAATAGAAAAGAGGCAGGATTTAGTTGCTGAATACACGGAACTTGAAAGTTTCTAAAAACAAACCAAAAAAAAAAAAGAATTAAAAAAAAAAAAAGAACAACAACAACAAAAAAGATTAAATTAAAAAAAAGGAAAGTTTCTGGAATATAAGTGAAACAGCAAGTCTAATATGAACAAAAGGGAGACAACAAATATGTTTAAGATCTTTCAAAGATACAAACTAAAGAACTCATTAAAGCTGAATATAATCTAGTAACTCTACTCTTAGGTATATAATCAAGATAAATAAAAATGTGTCAGAACAAAAACTTCATTATTCATAATAGCCAAAAATAGAAATAACGCAAATGTGTATCGACTCATGAATGGATAAACCAAATGTGGTATATTCACACAAATGAAATATTGTTCAGCAATAAAAAAGAATGACATACTAATACATGCTATAACATGAAAGAACCTTGAAATCATTAGGCTAAATGAAAGAAACCAGTAACAAAAAGACCGCATATTGTATGATTCCATTGACATGAAATACCCACCAATCAGCAAATCCATAGAGATGGCAATTATATTAGTGATTGTCTTGGACTGGGGGGGATGAGGAATGAGAATGGGGAATGACAGCTAATGGGCCATTTGGTGTTTCTTTTAGGGGTGATGAAAATGTTCTGAGATTAGATTGCAGTGGTAACAGTTGCACAATTCTGTGAATGTACTAAAATCTACGGAACTGTACATTTTAAATGGGTGAATTATATGGTGTATGATTTATGTTTCAATAAAACTATTTTAAAAAGCAAACTATACCTTTAAAATTCTTTTTAAAAAAGGAAGAAAAAAATGAGAAAAGGTTCAAAGGGAAAAATTGAAAAGAAAAAAACAAAACAATCTACTTTGGGGGGGGGGGACACCACCACAGGGGTAGGGAAAAGGAAAGTATTTTTTATTTATTTTAATTCAACAAATCTTTATTGCACTTTTGCTGTATGCCACACATTAATGTTAGGTGCTACAATCAAGGAGCCAAAACCCAGTGAGACAACACATAAGAGAAAAAGAGGTATTTCCAGTTGTCTCTTTTGCTGGAGGCTCAGAGATAATCTTATATTCAAAATAACTTCAGATACTTCCGTTCTTGTCACACTTCAAAAATAATTCTGGGGGGTTCCCTGGTGGTCTAGTGGCTAGGCTTCAGCGCTCTCAACATCATGGCCTGGGTTAAATTCCCAGCCAGCGAACTACCCCGCCCCCCCCCCCCCAAAAAAAGCACAGCCATCTAATATTTTGTTTCTAACTACTAGATTTACCACTGAAAAAGGATAATTATATTGGAACATTTTCAAATAATATATAATTCCCATTAAAAACAGCTTGGGATTTTTAATGCAAAAATAACTATTCTGAATGCATAGTACTGTCTTGAAAGAAGAGAGAAACAGTGTGAATTTAATTTCACATATTAAGAAAATTTTCGCTTTGGCGCTCTCAATGCTGCAGCCTGGGTTCTATTCCCAGCCAGGGAACTACCAAAAAAAAAAAAAAAAGAAGAATTTTCTAGATAAAATATAGCAATGAGATGCTATGTGACAATAAAAGCATGTTGAAGCAAAGTAGAGATGTATAACACATAGGAAAACTAAGTACCTAAAACTCCCTAGGTATCCTAGAGACTGTCTATCCCTAAGACCAAATTAATTCTCCAGTAGGGCCTGAAGAAAAATTAATAATAGTAGCCACCTATTACAGTCTGTGAATAAAATTTTAGAAACAATATTTATAGTACTATTACTAGTAATGGAAATCCAAATGGGGGTGAAAACGTCCAAAATCTTATAATCCCAACAAATGAACTATTATCACTTTTTTATCCTCCCCTGAATTTTCATATATACAAATCAACTTTACCTGTTTGTAATAATAGTTACATTATACATAAAAATCTGAATTAATATTTATTTATTTTTTATTTTTTTTTATTTTTTTTTATTTTTTTGCTTTTTGGTATGTGGGCAGCTCCCTGACTGGGAATCAAACCCAGGCCGCAGCACTGACAGAGCCAGCGCCGAAGCCTTAAGCCACTACACCATCAGGGAACTCCCTGAATTAATATTTAAAAAGTAACTCTTCAGATACATACCATCCTGAGATCCCTGAAATGACCATGAAAACAGGCACTTACATGTTAAGTATCTTTTAATGATAAGCTAAGTTTGTGCATGAGTATTGCCCATAGTATAATTATATAATCTGATATACTACAGCTGACATTTCAACCCCTCCCTAAGTATAAACTCTAACTAGACTTCACCTTGTCTTAATTTGTCAAGTTACTAGGTATATACTAAAAGCAGATACCCACATTTATACCCAGTGTTGCAAACACATATCACAGCTTTAAACTGCCAATGATAGTATGACAAAAGGATATGTAAGATGGAAAGCTACTCCATGAAAATATATAAATGTTCATCTATGCATTTGTGTACTTCTTTTCCTATACTGGTTTCCTTCAACTTTTGCTTAATACGGCAATGAATAAGTCAGATGTATTTTATTTAATGTATTTGGAGTTTTATGTTCTCTCTTCTTTTAATACTGATTATGAAATGAATGAATCAGCAAACCAACTCCTAAGGACTTAAACTTTAAGAAAATAATTCCAAATGAGTAAACTGTAAGCTATTATATTCTATATTTAAAATACAGGAAAATGTGAGGCTACCTAAATATCTGACAAGAGAAATAAACTGTGGCCATTAACTCAACAGAGTACTACGTAATAATTAAAAATTACCCCTTGGCAGCGGGGGGTTCCTGGTGGTCTAGTGGCTAGGTTTCACTGCTTTCGCTGCCATGGCCTGGGCTCGATATCCGCTCAGGGAACTAACCCCCGCCCCCACCAAAGAAAAAGAAAAAAAAAAAAAAATCACCCTTTTGGAATGCATTCACCATCTGTGGGAATAAGGATGAACCAGGAGGGTACTTTGCTGAATGGAGAATGTCAGAGAAAAACAGATGCAATGTGATTTGATTTCACTTACATGCGCAATCTATAAAGAAAATGAAACAGAAATAAACTCATAGATACAGAGAACATTTTGATGGTTACCAGATGGGAGGGGGTTTGGCAGGGTGAATGAAAAAGGGTAAGGAAATTAAGAAGTATAAATTCATTACAAAGTAGTCATAGGGATGTAGGGTATAGCATTAAGAATACAGTCAATAATACACTAATAACTATGTATGGTGTCAGATGGGTCTAGATTTAACAGGGTGACAGATGAGAGCAGGGTTGGGGGATTAGGTGAAAAGATTAAGTAAGAACTAGACAAAATAGTTATGGTGATGTAAAAACATAAGGAATATAGTCAATAACATGGTTAAAAACTATGTATAGTGCCAGGTGGATACTAGACTAGTCAAGGGGTCCACTTCTTAAAATTATATAAATGTCTAACCACTATGTTGAACACCTGAAATATAAATATTTTTTAAATCACCCCTTTAAAAGTGAAATATAAAACAAGGATTCCTACTACTACCAGTATTACTTAACAAGACAAGTATGAAATGAGATAGAAACATTGGAAAAGAGTAGGTAAGATTATTTGTAGATGACCCAGAAATCTAAAGAAAATCTAAAAACTATTGATAGCCATTATAAAATTAACACACATAAGTCCTATATATAAATAAGAACCAGTTAGAAATAAAAGGGAAGAAAAGCTCCTACCTGCAGTAATAACAAAGCCTATGCAATACTAAGCTTAAACTTAGCAAGAAATGTATTGAGCTATAGAAAATAAAGCAAGCATAGTATGAGTCAATCAAGATAAAAATCCCAGAAGGGGAAAAAGCAGGTGGGAGATGAGGGAGGGGGAGTCAAATATACGGTGATGGAAACAGAACTGACTCTTGAGTGGTGAACACATAATGCAACACATAGACAATACACTGTAGAATTGTACATCTGGAACCTATATAATTTTTGCTAACCAATGTCAGCCCAATAAATTTAACAACAACAAAAAATCATGAAAAGAAAATCCCAGAAGGACTTACTGGGGGAATCTGACAAAATGTGTCAAACTCACATTGAAGAATAAGATTCATCAAGATAAAAATTTATTATTTTAAATTTTTAAATAGTAATGAGAGAAACTATTAAAACTTTTATAAAGTTATTAAAACAAAGTACCAGAAAAACAATAAAATAAAAACAAGCAACTTATAAGAAAAAAATGCAAATAATGAAAATATATTTAATTCTCCAGTGATCAAATAATGCTAATTAAAACAAGAATCTTTTTTCCCCCACATCGTACTGGCAAAGACTGTTATCAATGGGAGTATAAATTTCTAGATTCTGAAATTCAGTTTGTCTCTAAATAAAATATTAAATTCAGTTTGGCTGTAAATAAAACATTTGACCACGAAATTTCTAAAACACGCTGTGAGGTGAAATTCACATAACATACAATTAACTAGTTTAAACTGTACAATTCCACAGCATTTAGTGCATTCACAGTGTTGTGCAACTACCACCTCTCTCTACTTTCAAGACTTTCATCATCCCTGAAAAATATTCATACCCATTAAATAATCACTCCCCATTCTCTCCTTACCCCATCCCCTAGCAACCACTTTCTCTACGGATCTCCTGTTCTAGATAATTCATATAAATGGAATCACAAAATATGTGACCTTTTTTAACTGGCTTCTTTTATTTCAATCAGATTGGAGCATGTATCAACATTCCTTTCTATAGCTAAATAATATTCCATCGTATGGATATACCACATCTTTTTTTACCCACTGGGCATTTAGGTTGCTTCCACCTTTTGGCTATTATGGGTAATACTGTTATAAACATTTGTGTACAATTTTCCATGTGAACACATTTTCACTTGTCAGAACTATACACAGAATTGCTCGCTTACAGAATTTTAATCTAAAAAGTGAGAAAAGGATGTTCATTGCTTGTAACAATAAAATTTGGGAAACAAGGTTAAGAATATAAAACAAAAAGCAACAAATGAACAAACTCATAGACACAGACAAAAGAATGGCAGCAGAGGGGAAGAGTTAGGGGGAGGATGAAGAGGGTAAAAAAAGGTGAAATACATGGTGACAAACCTTCGATGGTGAGCACACAATGGAGTATATAAATGTATTATAAAGATGTACACGTATAACTTATTATTAACCAGTGTCATTCCAATAAATTTAATTTTTAAAAAGTGTATCAATATGGTTAAGCAAATTATAGTACAAATGTATTATGGAATTACCATACAATTTAAAATCATAGAGATCTTCATTTATGAGTATTATTACTGGAAATAATGTTCATCATACACTGTTCTGTGAAAATAGACTATGGACCATTATGGATAGTACGATCCT
Source organism: Lyroderma lyra (assembly GCA_004026885.1). Classification (NCBI taxonomy): domain Eukaryota; kingdom Metazoa; phylum Chordata; class Mammalia; order Chiroptera; family Megadermatidae; genus Lyroderma; species Lyroderma lyra. The sequence continues at coordinate 49,885 of PVJL010008630.1, forward strand.
ATTTAAATACCAATAAAACTAATATATAGATTTCTTTGTAAATTGTACACAAATGTACAAAAAGATAGCTGGAAGAATATTCACCAAAATGTCAACAATGGAATCTTTGTATAGTTAAATTTTAATTAATTTTTACTTTAGTCTCTGTTATTTGCATTGTTTGATGTTTTTACCAATATCATTTAAACAAAAGTTTTTTGGTTTTTTTTTTTTTTTTTTTTTGAGGTGGGGTAGTTCCCTGACTGGGAATTGAACCCAGGCCGTGTCGTTGAAAGCACTGAAGTCTAGCCACTACACCACCAGGGAACCCCCTAAACAAAAGTTATTTTTAATATATTTTTATTTTTCCTGTCATCAAAGGTAAGTTTTCCAATTTCTACTCTTATAGATCTTTATAAAGCGAATGCCTTGGATCTTCCCATTTCCCAGACTGAAAATGTAGTTTATAGCAGCAGCCTTTTATGGGCAACCAGTGTTTTCCCTTCTGATCATATATATTCTGAATCCTTATATTTATGGTACCAAACACACTCTGTATAAAGAAAAACAGAGGTGGTTCCTACCCTATAGACATTTAAGATCTAAAACACTGACACACTTAAACCTGTACAAAAGGTAGTTAAACAAATGTCTTAAAATATCTGTTTGTATGTTTGTTTCTTCATTGCTTGCTTGTTGGCCTGGTTATGGACTTGGTACAGAGCACATGCCTAAGTAAAACAGTACTTCAATAAAACCAAGTTCTAGAAAGGTAAAAGGAAAAAATAAGAAAATAAGGACAGAAAAATAATTCATTGAAACAGGAAACAGAAAATCCAACTACCATTAGATGGGATGTCAACAAAGGATTCATTGTGAGGAGAATGTTTTTCCAGTAAAGAGTCTATAGAGAAAATATAGGCACATGCTCTGCACCAAGTTCATAATCAGGCCAACAAGCAACAAAGAAACAAAATACATACAAACATCTATGAATCTACACCACCACAAAGAATTGAGAAGGTATAATCATCCTTGCCCTGTAGATGAAGAGAAGTCAAGAAATTCCAAAAATCACCAAATTAATAGTCAGTTCAGACATACCAGATTCTACTTTCATTTTGCAAGAGAAGATTAAAGCAAGTGCACACATACACACAACCAAAAACTACATAGTTCAGCAGCAATGTTAAAAAGTGTTAAGGAGAGCAGACATATTTTGCAAGTTTAATAATATTTATAATTGTACTGTTTTGTGAACTGGGATATGGGTTAAAGAATACCCACTGTATTATCCATTATAACTGCCTAGGTGTCTTAAATTATTTTATAATCATTTTTGAAGTGCTAAATTTTTTTGGGGGGGGAAGGTGATACGTGTGAGACAGAAATTAGCTTAGCTTTGAGTAGAAAAGGAAGTAAAACAATACTTCGATAAAACCAAATTCTAGAAAGGTAAAAGGAAAAAATATTTTTAATTTACAGAAAACAAAACAACTCTTAAGAAAATAGGGACCCAAAAAAAAAACAACAGAAAATAGGGACAGAAAAATAATTCATTAAAATAGGAAATTGAAAACCGCAATTATCATTAGATGAGATGTCAACAAAGGGTTCATCAAAGAGTTCTAGCCAACAGTCTATAGAGAAAACATAGGCATATGTTTTACACCAAGTTCATAACCAGGCCAACAAGCAATAAAGAAACAAAATCCATAGTAATTCTAAAAAACTTTTCTACAGTTAACTACCATTTTTACCAGAATGGCTTAGGAAAGAACAAAGCATACTGGTTGGAATTTACTTCTTCTGGTAGTTGTGGTAGTTTAATGACTACACTGATAGACAAAAAATATAATGGACAAAAAAGAATGTAAAGGCTTGGACACTTCAACAACTTGAAGAGTAGTAGCCTTGAAGTAAGTGATTAAAATCTTACTTTTAACTGGATGGAAAGACTGTAAGGAATGGAACTTTTACTGAGAGTTGGGCACTCATAAATGTATTAAGTACGTACTACTATGTGCTCTCCTATGTTATCTACCTTATTTAATTCTAATAATCCCATGGGGGTAAATATTAATATTAATCCTCTTTTACAAATAAATAAACTTCAGCTCAGAGAGGATGAAGAACTTCTCCTAAATCACATACCTGTAAGGAGCAAAACTATGATATGGACCCTAGTGTGTGTGCCTACAAATCATTGTCACACTCCTTTTCATACTAAATATCTCATTCAAGACAAGCTTTCCTTTTCCTTTCACAAAGGATTTTAATTAATTACTGCTAGTCTCACAGCTAGAGTTATTTCATCCACCAGATGAAATAAAGAGTATACTCACAGCTAAACCATCCCATCTATATTATTATACAGGATGTGAGACATTCATCTACAAAAACAGTACTTAAACCAAAACAACACAACAACAACAACAATGGTATTTGGGTTTTAAGATCTCACAGTAGGTCATCTACAACTTACCATCTAAGAGAATACTAACCAAGTGGGAAAACTCATCCCAAGCAATTTCCCAACAATTTTGTGGACTTTCATATTGCACTTTCAGAGAGTCATTTCATTTCCTCTCATAACAGTCCCATAAAAAAATAAGAAGAAAAACGGTACTCTTTAGCAAGCTCTTGAATTTGTTCATAGCATCAAAGTCTCAGGGGAGGTTGGAAAAAAGAATTGGGGGTAGGATGGAGGGGAGGTATAGGAAAACAGGTGACACGACACAGTATTTTTCATTTATAAATAGAATCATTCATATGCAGTAGTAGGTTTCATTATTAGTCTCCATTCAGCTGGGGCCTGATGCCGGCTTGAACCAGAACTAGAAAAGCCTCTGAAATTCACTTCCTAACTAAACAGAAAGCTTATGTTTTCCAAGTATAACCTTTTATTCTTGTCTCCTCTAGATACAGTCTTATAGAGCATGCAGAGCACAATGCCAGTTATCTCCAAACAATCCTCTACTGGGGTCCTGGGATACCTTGCTTGTGTGAGATCTTCAGATGATACAACATTAGTAGTCCTTCAGTAACATTCTCATTAACCCATCTCCCGTTTAGAAAAAAAAAATGCAGCTCACTGCCACGTTCATTTCATTTTACATAAACACCCTCTGTGAGGCTGAAGCAAATCTGACTGGTTTTCAATGTGAAAAGAAAATATAAAAGTTCTTCGAGTTATTTTCTAAACAGAACTTGTCTCTAATCCTAGTGTAACAGAATTGTATATGATAAACAGAATTTAAAAATTATTTTCATTCGGTTGCCAGCCAGGGAACTACCCACATAAAAAAAATAAAATTAAAAATTATTTTCACACGTAGGAATGCTGTATTTTCTAAGATTTGACATTTTCAGCGATTGAGAATGATGGTATTTTGTAAATGGAAACACAACTAAAAACAGAATGCTACAAACAGAATGATTTCATTTGTTTCCAAAGACTATCGATATACTAGAACAATATGAAAATAGTAATAAAAGCGAGATATTTCTTGGCAAACTTTGGGGGTTAAGTTTAGGACAGTAATCTACGAGTTATCTTGGGGTAAACACTGCAGCCTCAAGTGCCGCCAGTAAGTGTCCCCAGGCAAACGGGAAGTAGGTTAAGAGAATCATTCTGAACAATGTTATCTGTAGTATTGAGGCTATAGGGGAGCAAAACAAAATGAGAAGTTTGCTCTAAGTTTGATGCTTAGCATTTTGTTTTTTGGTTTTTTTTGTTTGTTTGTTTGTTATATGGTAGTTCCCTGGCTGAAAATCGAACCCAGGCCACAGCGTTGACAGCCAAAGCCTTAGCCACTACACCACTGGGGAACTCCTGATGCTTAGCATTTTGGAGGGACAAATTTCTTGGCTGGTAATAACACTTTTAAATAGCATCAATTTCTTTGTAGACGAAGCAATGATTGAAACCAAATAGTCCATGGAGTAAAAGTTTTCACTACCAAGTAAGTGCAGGAAATGAAAATGCCTAGTTCATGTAACCTGTATTACATGTGTCTATTTCTTATGTATGTATGTATGTATGTATGTATGTATGTGGATAGTTCCCTGGCTGGGAATCGAACCTAGGCTGCAGCGCTGACAGCGCCAGCAACGAAGCCTTAAGCCACTACACCACCAGGGAACTCCCATACATGTGTCTATTTCTTATGTTTAAATGCCTGTTTCATAAATTATAATAAGGCTCATCTAGATTGTATGATATAATATTTTTAAATGCCTCCATTTTGGTTATTGCAATAAAAATTTTAAGACTTAAGCCAATTAGTTGTCAGAATGTTTTCAGGAATAAATCAAAGAACCATCCGTAATTTAAGTCTAGATGCATCTAACTTTGCTTTACATTTCAGTTAAAAATAATACAATGTGAGGAGTGTTACAGTGTTTTTATTAAGACAGCTCTGACCAGGCATTTGACTAAAAGAGTAATTACCACCACACCAAAATGCGTGGCCATGCTGCAATTACGTAAGCATGTATATAAGCTAGAGATGAGAATATCCATTGTCTGGGATGACAAAACTACTGTAACTTTCTGAGGCTCAGAAGGGTAATTTAATTAATTCCAAAAAGGGAAATGCCTGCAGGAACAAGTCATCTTTGCTTTCTGTGGTCTTTTATGCATGTATAAATAATTAAAACAAAGAGGTAAGCAATTACCAGTCACTAAGAAGAGTGATTTATCTTTAAAAGCATGTTCAAACACACTGTATATCATGACAATTTTTCTTGTGCAATCCCAAGCAGCAATAATTCCTGGTTCAAGTCTCAACCCCTTGAGCTCTATTTTAAGCATCTTACTTTACAAATATCCAAGATTTAAATAATGCAAAGGCAGCTGATACCAGCTACAATGTTATTAATGATCTTGCTTCACCAGGTTTAGAAATTTGGAAATACTCTTGTCAGAAAACTACTCAATAGAAAAGCTTAAAATGTGGTTCTGACTAAAATCATAGTATGAAAATGTGAGTTTTAAAAAAAAGTTTATTCATAGATGGTAAAAGTTATAAAAAATTACTAATCTTCCTCAAAAATTAAATAGATTTACCATATGACTCAGCCTATTCAGGTATACATCTATAGAAGTAGCCCAAATGTCCAACACAGATGAATGGATAAAGAAAATGTGGTAAATACATTCAATGGAATATTATTCACCCTTAAAAAAGGAAGGAGGG
>PVJL010008631.1:0-64895 GCA_004026885.1 Lyroderma lyra
ACTGCAGCCCTGTGTAGGTCTCCAGGGGGCTTAGAGCTGGGGTGTTATCTTTGCAGTTCAGAGTCCTCGCTCAGCCCTTCTACCACTCAAAAGTTCCAGAGGCTGGCTCCCAAACTCCTTCCGTCCCCAGCTTCCCAGTCTCTCTCCCCTCCCCCAAACTGCGCAGCTCCGAGTAGTCAGCAGGGATCGCGTCCCGCGTTGTCGGTCTCTGCTCCCTTCCTTCTCCCCGACTTGCCCCTTTCTCGCCAGCCTTCAGGTTTACTTGCGATTTGTAGATTTCTCAGCAGCCGGTTTGTCACTCAGGGTCCGCTTTCTTGGCTCCTGGACGGCCGTTCAATTGTGTTTTCTGGGAGAGGCTTTAGGAACCTCCTCTCCAGTCGCCATCTTGTCTTCTCTCCTTATAAAAAAATTTATACATGAAATTTCTTGTACCTTGTATCTGTTCTTGCATTTTGTAATTATTTATTACATAAAATTTCTTGTACCATAATATGTTAAAATATAAATGCTAAAAATTCCTTCATAATACAAAATATAAATACCTAAATGTATACAAATAAAATTTTGAATTAAAAAATTAAAATGAAAGATTTTTCTCCCTGAAAGTTTGGGCTAAAAGCTTAGGTGTGCATTATATGTGGGAGCACATTATACACTGCAAAATACGTTAATTAAAAATGGTCAGATTCATGGTAACTAAGAAGAAATTTCCCTTTTGATCCATGCTGTCTTTGGAGAAATGGATGTATTGCCATTATCTTTACATAGCCATCAGTTATGACATAAATTAATGCCAGTGTTAAATCTTGACAACTTCTGCTTTGGAAGTTTGTACATGATAATTATAACTATAATTGAAAGAGATGTTATCAAGTTGTCTGGGACTAAATAGTTCCTTTTTTTCCTGTATAGAAATACTAATTTTACTTTGGTATATTTTAAGGACATAAATATCAGAAATATGAGTATATTGTTTTTATGGAAGAGATTGTATAACCAGTCTTTTATAGTTAAATCTGTTTATGAAACACTAGTGCATAAATTATAATAGAATTCTTACATATTCTAATGAGTTTGTGAGTAGTTATGGAAAAAAACAAATCTAGAAGAGCTATAATTCTTCAAGTTAGTCCTCACTTGTAAGAAAAATATGGAACTGCATTTTTTAATCCTTTGAATATTAGTGGATCATTGAAAGCATTTAGATTCATTTAATTTTAAACATTTGTTTAATAACAGGTTACAGTTTTGTGACTTTCACATGTCAGTCTTTTGGTTTTTGTACCTCCATTTTGCCTCGAAATATTAGAGCTAATTTTTGAGCACGAGATGTTTCTTTTATTAACAGTTTTAATTGACTGATGAAAAGGAGTAAGAAAGAGTTGGAAGAATTTAGAGTTAAAAGTTTCCTAACTTGTAGAAGTCATGAAAATGAATAGAACTATAATAAGCCTTTATATTTCATAGATCAGGTGATTGTAACATATATACACACACATACACACACACACACACACACACACACACATACATATATATATATATCCCAAGCTATTTGCAAAATACTACCTGATTCTCATATAGCTAGTTTTATATTTTTTAGAATTTCTTTAATATTAAAATGTCACTTTGGTTCTCATCTGGAGTAATTTGGTATACAGATAACCTATATTATTTCCTAAAATATTAGTAGTTTTAAAATTCTTTGTGTATTTCTAAGTCACATAAGCAGTGCAGTAGTTACTAAAAGATACCTATAAATACCACATCTCTATAGAGAAAATATTTAAGGATTAATATATCCTTTCTTTCTCCACTGATTTGGAGCCACTTCTTAATGGATCTGATATCTTCCTCTTTCTTGTTTTATTTCCTTGTTTCAGTGGAGTCCATAATTAAGAAACTTCCCTAGAGAAGGTACTTGCAAATCCTTACATTTTGAAAATGTTCCTATTCTGCCCTCACATTTGATCAATACATTGGTTGAATTTAAAATTTTAGATTGAAAGTCATTCTTCCTCAAATCATTGAAGGCATTGCCTCATGGTCCTCTAACATTTTGCTGATGAGAAGTTTGATGCTGATGTGATTTTTGTTCCTTTTCAGCTGACTTGTTTTTCCTCTCTGTTAACTTTTATGATTGTGTCTTTATGCCTGATGTACCGAAATGTCACAACAATACATTGGACATTGCAGGCTGCTTCCCCTGCATCCCTTCCACATCTTCCTGTTGAGTAGCAGCATATCCCTGTCCTCTTTCCCTTAATGTTGGTTCAGAGATAGTATTAATACAAGTGGAAGCCAGTCGCAAAGTGGCATTCTCTTGACCATAGTGATTGGATCAAGGATGGTTTTGTTAACCTACAGTGTACCACACAGAATGAAGCCTACAATGATGGATGGTTGGCAGAAGATAAGCTTTTTCTCTAGTACAGAGGGCTGTGTGTATGTGATGCATAGAACTTCTGTGGCCTTCTTTCTTTCTTTGTTTGTTTTTTTTTTTTTGAGTGAAGAAAACCTGATGTCAAATCTCACATACACAAAAATGGCAAAGTCAATAAAATTACAGTGTGAGGATGGTTCTGGGAAATGCTCTCCCATTACTTACTTGACAATTTGCTCCCTTCAACTTCCTCTGTTTCCTTTTTCTGATACTCTCACTGTTGTTAGACCTTCTAGAATGAAACTTCATGTCTCTTGTCTTTTCTCACATATTTTATTTTAGCAATCATTTTTGATAGTCAAGAACTTGTTTATGGATCGTTCCTTTTTTATAACAACCTATTCCTCTTTATTTGGTGTAACACCCCTACATCCTTCTTAAAATACAGATTAGAGATATTAAATGTTGTCTTTCATTCCCTGAAACAATAATGTTTTCTCTTTTTTTCCTTATTTTATGTTCTCTTTCATATTGTGGACTTTTCTCAAATGTCTTAGTTACTGATTGTGAACACTTTCATCTTTAGAATTTTTCCAGCCTCATATCTCACACTTGTTATACCTGGAGTTCAGGAACCTGTGGCCTAGTTTGGTTCTTTCTTGACTTTCTTCTTTTTTATGTAAAACATAGATTATAGTTTCTTCTGTTGATTCATCAATCATCATTTCTTCTCCATCTGCTTTTTGACTAAAGAAATTAATTGAAATCCTTTTTTTATTGTTGCCTCCCCTTTTGTTTTTTGGGGGTATATACCTTTGCTTTCACTTTAAGGGAATCTCTTGATTGGGAAATCTGTGTTAATTTCATTCTAATATAATTAATTTAATATTCTTAAGTTGAATATTCAATTCCAGATTTCTCTTCTAATCTTTGATACTTTTCTTCTCTCATATTCTTTTTTTCATTAGGTACCTTGGTGTTGATGACCTTCAATTCCTTAATGGACACTTGTAATTTGAATACAACAATAACTGAATATCTGCCTTTTTTTTCTTAAATGGTAGTGTTAATAGAAAAATGTGTAAATAAATGAATAACAAAGGTTATAGGAGAAAATTAATTTCTGAGAAAAGGAGGTAATATGGGATAGTTGAAAGATTCAGGGTTTTATTCACAGCTCTGGCACTAACTAATAAAAAATAATGATAAATGAATGACTTTTTAAACCAGATTTTAATTTAATATTTTTAGTGAACATCAATTGTCATTTTACCTTTTGTATTGATTAGAATTCCTTTGATTACCAGGAACAGAAATTCATATTTGAGCTGGTTTAAATAAACAGCATTTCTTGACAGTAACCTTAAGGTAAGTTTGGCTTCAAGTAGGAAAAATAGGAAACAAATTATACTTGATAATCAAAGTCTTCCCTTCCCCATTTCCCCATTTCTATCTTGCCTCTATTTTCTGTTGATCTATTCTCAGTCAGGAACATTGTAGTTAGAAGATGGCTCCCAGTTATATTTTATGTGGTTCAAATTTAGTGGGAAAAGTTCTGGTCTTCCTAATAAGTAAAAGGAAAATGCATTTACATTTCACTATCACTCAGTGTCCTGACTTGTATCCTCCATGAGCCAGTCATTGTTGGGAGAAGATGATTTTATTTAATTGGGCAGGCCTAGTTCATATGCCATTCTGGGAGCAGGAGACAGAATCTCTTGGTTCTGTGGAAACAACAGAACCCACTGTGGGAAGAGTGAATTTCCACATAGAAAGGAAGTTGTTGCTTGTGTAAGGGTGAACTGTGACAGCGTATAAAGAGCAACAAGATCCTGAAAATCAATAGGTTCTAACTGCTTAATAACTAGATGGTTCTTCTTTCAATATCTCCCTCTTTCCCTTCTTTACTCTCCCTCTCTGTACTTCTCCCTCCTTCCACTCCTTCGCTCCTTTCTTCCCCCTTCCACTCCTTCCCTTCTTTACTCTCCCTTCCACTCCTTCCCTTCTTTACTCCCTCCTTCCACTCTTTCCTTCCTTTCTTCCTTCTTACTTACTTCCAAAAATGGTTGACCACTGGGGCCATGATGGTAAGCTTATAACTCTAGGACCTGTATATTCAGTTGCTTATGATTTCTCCACCTTAATATCATATAGGTAGGGTAAACTCAACAGTTTATAATGTATTCATTATTTCTTTTGCACAAACTTACCATTTTCTGTCTTTCCCTCTTACTTAAATACATCATCATTTATCACACCAACTAAGTCTAACCTGGGCCTCACTACTAGACTTCTACTTTTTGTCAGTTACCTCCTACGCTAACCACCACCATTCAGATCTCTAGGTCATGTTGATATTATTTCTGTGACTTTTAAAATCTGACCCTTTGACTTTATTTCCACTGTTACTACTTTTTCATCTGTACTGTGTAAGAGTCTCCTAACTAGTCCACTCACCCTCAGTATTGGCCTGTGCTCCATCCAGCCCTCCTACCATATTTTTGTCAGCTGATCTGTATACTTGCTGTGTAACCCACTATTAAAGTCCATACACATTAGCCTGATCCGAAAGAGCCCTTAAGAGGCCCTTGCAATCCTACCTCTTTAATCCTCTCGTTCCTTCACAAGCTTCTGGATTTAGATTATAATGAACTAATTACATTTTTAGGAGATTGCTTTTTCATATCTGAGTCTTTGAGCTTTTCTATATCCTTATCTTTTTGTATTCCTAAAGATCTCCCTCTTCTATGAAACCAGCTCCAGTTTACCTTCTTTCTCTCTCTTCCGTGGCAGCTTATCTATACCTTTACTGTGTTTCTCAGGACACTAGTAGGATTGTTTATGTGCCTGCTCCTTGCTAGATTGTAAGACCCTCATAGACATGCTCAGTGCTCTTTATTTTATATCTTTACTGTCCAACACTGTTCCCAGCATATGGCTGGCTCTTAAAGGATTGTTGAACAAATTACTCCAACATTTAACAAATTACTTTCTATGTAATAATTTTTCTAATGCAGAGGAGCCACAACACTATTACAAACTATGATGTAAAACTATTGGTAAATTTATTTATTTTTGTTTTTCCATGTAGAAGCTTAAATGGAATGGCATCATAGTGAAACTTTTCAGAATAAAGTATCCAATTAGATTTGGCAGTGTAACCATTAAGTGTACCAAGAATAATTTCTAGCTGCAGAATATTTTATAAAAGTGCTGAGCAGATACTTTTTCAAATCATTTTTGGTATTTGCATGTTAGAAAACCTGCTTATTGTAGAAAATTATTTTGTGGATTTCATTTCATTTAGAATCTTGGGAGAAACAAACCCCATCATTGGGCAGCTTGATACAAATCTAAAGGGTTTGGAGTGGGAAGAACATCCTAAGATGGCCTTAAGATTTTGCAGAGAGGACCCAGACTTAGTGCTAATTAAACAGGCACATAGCCCTGTACAGATTGCTTCTGGCTCTTCAGCAATGCACAGCTTGCCTCAAGCCCTGTCAGTTCCGAAGATTTTGGACATTAAACCTGATCCCTTGGCACAAGAAATGCTTTGCTAGTATTGATTCTGGGCTTCAAATAGGAAGGGTTGGAATTAGCACAGACTGGTGTCATTTTAATTCCCAGGTGTGCCTTTATTGAGGCTGTGCCATCTCTGGCCCTTGCAGTCAGCCATGCATGAGAAAGCACACGATGGAAGATCCGTTGGAAATACAATGTTGGATCATATTTGTCAATTATTATAGTTTGTAAACTTATCACAGGTCTAGAATCTTCATGTGTAGATTCCTGCTAAAGTCTAGAAAATGAATCCCTGATTCTAGCAAAACTATCATTCTGTCTTTTCAACCTTCAACCTTTGTTTGGTACAATTGATTCTGTGTGTGTATTGCACATGCACATGTGAGTATATACTCTTTTGTTTTATCTTTTGCCTGATTCAGTACCTCTATAAATTCACCAATTGAATTATTTTTATGTCCTTGTATTCCTTTCTTCTACAATCCGTAGATTTCTATCTTATCATCTACTGTATATTTTAAAGTGTGTTCGGTATATTTGACTTCTGTTTCAAATTTCTTCATGCTTTTCAGTCTCTGATGTCTGTCCTACTGACTTTTTTTTCTTTTTTCTTACTATGCTACCATGTATTTTTTAAAATACCGTTATAGATGTCTACTTTGGAGTTGTGTTGTCTAAGACTCCAGATGTATGTTTCTGTCCTGTACTCTTTTCTTTCATTTCTAGATTTGTAGTTTACCTTGTCTTTGTTATATTCACTATTAAATGATATTAATTCTCAAGAACACATTGCCAAGATTTATAAGTATGAATTGCTTTGTCCTTTATTGTTGTCCTTACATTTTTTGTTGTGCAAGACTTTATTGGTGGCCACATAATGTGATAGATCTTGATCTTTATATATTGACCTTCCCTTTTAAATTTGGAATGTCTTTGTTCTGTAAATTTGTAGTACCTAAATCATAAAATAGCCATAAAAAAACAATGATAGAATCAATAAATTTTTAGAGTTTATTTTTATTGGTAAGAGATAATTCAATAGGGGCCTATTCTGTGACATGCTGATGTGAGAAAAAAATTGAGTGAATCAAAAGGATGTATTAGTTGACCTTGAGTTTTATTATCAACTTTGAGATACACTGCTACCATTTAGAGACTTTTCTTATGTCTTTCATTCTGCAAATACTAATTGGATTCTTATAATGTATTAGTACTCTAGAGTAAAAAGATGAGATAGTCTCTGCCTTTACAGACACTGAATAGGTAAGACATATACACAAGGTAGGGTTACCATTAGTATGTGCAGTTAAGGGGCTAGTGGGAATTCAGAGGAGAAAAAAGTATCCCGTGTTGGGGGAGCAAGAAAGGCCTATGGGGGAAGTTACATTTGATATCTGTGAAGGTTGTTTGGATTTTGATGAAGGCACGTATGGGAGCATGGCTAGGAGAATGTTGCAAGTTAAAGGTACAGGTTAGCCAACATCATGGAAGCAGGAGATCATGAGACATATGAGGGAAATAGCGGGTGGCTCAATTTGTCTAGACTCAGAATTTAAGGAGTATGGAAAATAAGTCTGGAAAGGTTGTTTAAAGCCAAAAATGAGTGTCTTCAATTTTAGGCGAAGGATTATTACAAAGGCAGTATTTTCCGTACTCAGTTTAATGGGTCACAACCATTTTTATTTTGTTTTTAATGAAAGAGACTTGAATAACATAGAAAATATCAAAATTCATTGTGCATTTTTATTTCATGAAAAGTGTGTGTGTGTGTGTGTGTGTGTGTGTGTGTGTGTGTGTGTGTGTCATGTGTATGCTAGGCTGTTACATCATATATATTTCCTAGTGTTAAACAAATTGTTATGGTGAAACAAATTTGAAAGCCACTAATTTAAAGGATTTTGCAAAGGGAATGACAGGTTTGTATGGCTGACAAGAACTTCAAGATCATTAGATTGAACCACTGTAATGCAAGAAATGGATTAGAGAAGTGGAACTATGCAAATGAGTTCAAGTTCATATTGGACTAGTTCATACTAGTTCAAGTTCAACTAACATACTAGGCTAGCTGAACGATTCTGAGGATCTGAACTGAGAGAGTAGCAGAGGGAAAGGTGAAGAGGTGGATTGATAGAACTTGATGGTGGTATTTAAATAAAAAATGATGGAGTCTGTGTAAGGTGCCTTGTAAACTGACAGCTACATAGCTAATTTATTCAGCTTTTACTGGGCAATGTTGATAATCAAAGAGAATTATGATAGCTATATCTTGCAGATATCGTGATCTTAAATTTTATAGCACCCTATCTTTGTCATGTCTTTGTTGTAGTGTAGGATAGAAGATGCTTCATATCATTCTGGGTTCATTTAATCAAGATTAACTTTTAATAAATGTTAGTCTTGCTGTTCCTTTTAATTGAAACTTTAACATTTTCTTCATAGAGTATATGTAGTACACATCAACTAAAATTATTATCCTATTTCCTGACTGAATAAAACATGTAGTTTGGATTCACAGAAGGAAGCAAAATGTTTGATATTAGTGCATTTAACAATAAGGTATGCAGGTGGGATTCTAATTATCATAGTAATTATATTGAAGATTTATTTCCTGGTAATCAAGGCAAATATAAATTTTTAAGCTTCATTGAGATATAATTGGCATATAGCATTGTGTAAGTTTAAGGTGTACAATGTTTTGACTTGATTCACTTTATATATTGCAAAACAATTACTACCATAGCATTAGTTATTACCTCCATCCAGCTACTTAATTACTTTCTTTTTTATGGTGAAAGCATTTAAGATCTACTCTCTTAGCAACTTCAACATATAATAGTACTTGTAATAGTAATATAGTATTATTAGCTATAATCACCATGGTATATATTAGATCCCCAGAACTTGTTAATCTTAAAACTGGAAGTTTGTACCTTTTAATGAACATCCCCTCGTTACTCCTCACCTCACCACTCTACTATCTCTCTCTCTGTTTAGCTTTTTGGATTCCACATGTAAATGATTATCATACTGTATTGGCCTTTCTCATCTGACATAGTCTTTCTCATCTGACATACTTTACTTAGCAAAATATCCTCAAGTTTCATTCAGGTTGTCACAAACAGCAGGATTTCCTTCTTACTCGTGGATTAGTAATAATATCCATTGTATATACTATATCTTTTTTATTCATTCATCCATTTATGGATCAGGTTGTTTCCTTATCTTGACTATTGTGAATAATGCTCCAGTGAACATGTGTGCAGATATGTCTTTGAGATCCTGTTTTCATTTCCTTTGCATACATATCCAGAAGTGGGATTGCTGGATTATATGCGGGTTCTAATTTTGTTTTTTGAAAAACTTCCATACTGTTTCCTATAATGGCTGTATCAATTTACATGTTCATCAAACATGCACAGGTGTTCCCTTTTCTCCACACCTTCAATACTTGTTATCTGTTGTCTTTTTGATGACAGTCATTTTAATAGTTACTGTATCTCATTGTGGTTTTGATTTGCATTTCCCTTGATGATTAGTGATGTTGAACACCTTTTCATATACCTGTTAACTATTTGCATGTCTTTGGAAAATTGTCTATTCGGTTTATCTGCCCATTTTTTAATTGAGTTGTTTGTTCTTTTGCAGTTGAGTTGTATGAGTTCTTTACAAGTTTTGAATATTAACCTTTTATCAGATATATGATTTACAAATATTTTCCCCCATTTGGTTGGTTGCCTTTTCGTTTTGTTGATATACCCTTTGCTGTGCAGAAGCATTTTAGTTTGATGTAGTCCTACTTATTTATAATGTCTTTATATGTTCCATAGGCTTTTGGACATTATATCAGATTGAACTTGGCTTCAGAACTATAAATTAATTGACCACTTATAGTCATTCTTCTTAAGGTTGTATTCCCCAGTCTCTTACCCTCTGTAACTTAACCTATCGTCTTTTCCTATATGGAACCTATGTTCCTCTCTAAACTAGACTGTTATTCCCCACATAGTCCATATTTTTCCTGCGAAGTCTGTGTTTTAGTCAGAAATAACATTCCTTTAATTCCTTCTTTTACATAGCATCTTCTTTTTGATATCTTCTTTGATATGACCCCACTGAATGTAGTATCTTCCTCTTTGGAAACTTCTTAAAACATTGTATCTCTCTCATAGTACGTAATCTATTTTGATATACAGAATTTCAGAATTACTGGTTTTTGTTTTCGTTTTATTTTATGTTATGGTTTCTTTTTTTTAAAGACTTTAAGTACCTCGGGGAGCAGGGATTATACTCCATTCTTTTTTATTTCTTATGGGACTCCGTACAATTCTTGGACTATACAGGCATTGTGTTCAAATATACTTTTCTGGAATTCAGTAATTCCATGTGTAAAATGTGGATGTACCTTCCTTGTTGTCTTATTTAGCTCTTTTGAGAATAAATGTAAAACAATATGACAGCCTCTTTAGGTTTCTAGAAACAAAGATGTTGTATAAATTAGATTTTCTCTTTTTACTTAGCCTTCCTACTTCATGTCAGTCTGAGGTTTTCTTTCTCTGTTAGACCCTTGCTTTCAAAATCATCCAGTAAAGCTCAATTAAGTCAATTGCATACAAAGTTCCATTAGTATGTTATTATTAAATAGTAGCTGCAAGTTGGCATTGAGATGACTGTAATTCCTCTTGACTTTATTACTATGTTAATGTGGAGAAAAAAAGAATGGTAATCATTCAAATTGTGAAAGAGGTTTTAATGGGGACAAATTTATATGATATATTGGATTGAATTTATCCTTGGACATTTGTTGCTTATAATTTTTGGCTCTCCCAAGTCTTTTTTTAGACTCTTTCAGTCGGATAGTTCAGCTTTTCAAGAGATGTAGAATTAACATTCTCTATCTAGTTTCCTACAGGGGTAAACTATGGCATGCGTTGTTTCAAATGAGCATAAAAAGATGAACTCAACGATGATAAAAGTTATTAAAAGATGCTTTCTTTCCATTAAAAATTATTTTGGCATGTTCTTTCAGGATTTATCTCTATGCTTATCTTTAAAATTGGTGTATTTTGTATTAATTCATTTGTAAAAAGCTCAAGTAAGGACTGCCATTGAAAGTTACATGAATTTTGGGAATTTAGACTTTTGAAGAGTATATGAAAAAGTAAGAAATTTGAAAGGTGGCTCTTTCAATGTCTAGAGGCCATACAATGGGGCTATTATGTGCACTCCCATGTGTAAGAACAATCACCTCTCAGTGCTAGAGAATGATACCACACTTATTCATAGAATCTATAGCATTGCAACTTGTGAGCACTTTGTGTAAGTGCACACAGTGGGTGCTCAATGAGCTGTTGTTAAACTTACTGAACAAAGTTAAGCTTATCTAACCTTGACAAAAATTCAGCTAATGTTGATTCTTGTAGATTTTTGTAAAAATAAATTGACAAATCAGAAGAGGCAGCAACCATTTATTAGACATTTGTTTCCCTTGTGCAGAACTCTTTGCTACTATAGGATTGGTTCTCTAAAGACATTGACATGGCACGTGGTCTATTTGAAGACCAGTTCTGTTGATTCTTTGCTACAAAGTAGTTCTGCAGGGAGATGAGAAGGGGAGAGAGAAATGCCATTATTTGATAAATAACTCATAGTCTTCCCTTTTGAGCCTTTTAAGTTTAGCTCCTTTAATAATATTTATTGGCTTCATAGTTATTTTTGTGACTTCCTTAACCCTCACTGAAGTTCTGCTGATTTTGAGTGGTCGTATAACCTGGACTTGATCATAGAAAGCACATTAAGAATCAGTCTAGTGGACTTCAGTGCATGACCATGTGATAGTTTAAGACAATTATTTCTTAATCTAAAGGGAAAGGTGTTTTTGAGCTCTGAAATTTAGTTCAAATTTTTTTTTGTATGTAAAATTTTCTGAGGAGAGGTCTAAATTTGTATCATAATCCCACAGTGGTCTGTTCTCTTCAAAAGTTTCAAAGCTACTGTTTAACTATCAGTTGCAGAAAGCCTTGGAGCCTGGGGGTGTATTCATGACTACTCATGTCAGGAATCAGTTTGTCCACTGAGCCTGCAACACATCCTGTGCTCTGTGCTGTGAGGTCAGAGGGCCTTCTGAGGTTTCTGAAGAGTGAAGAGAAGAGTAGCAAGAAGTAGCACCTGAGAGCAGATAAGGATGCCATGCATCTCAAAGAGGATATTAAGACCTCAAAGATAATAGAGTGTGAAGTGGCATTTTAAAATTTCAGGTAAGAAGTGAGGAGGACCAGAGAAGGGGCAATAGTCTTAGATCCTGTATATGTATATTCTGGCTGGTTCTTCCTAGGCCTTTAGAGAGAGGAATAGGGATGCAAAATGCATTATTCCTGGTTGTCTCAACTGGCTTTCTTTTTTGCATTTTTCTTGCTCCTGGCTAATCTTTTTGGTAGTTACTACAGTATACCTTTATTTACATGATTATTTGCATATATTATATACGTTCCTTGTTAGTTTATAATCTCTTGAAAGCAAAGACTATGTGTTTTTCATCTTTACAGTGCCTATCATGGTGCTTTGTCTATATGAGGTGCTCGAAAGTTTTTGTTGTATATTTGTTATATATTGTTCTAGAAAAACTGTTGATCATTTTTATCATATCACACATCCAACTTTTTGATGATCCAAGGGTGGAAGTCTCTGAGGACTTAGTCTTTGTAACAGTTTGCCTTTCTGTAAATATCGGACAGTCTTTATTGTATGGACACTGTAAATCTTGCAACTCTTTGAGTTTCCTCTGTATATTGATTATTAGGAAGTGCAGAGCCATGTGATTTTTCAATTATCTTTGTCTTATTATAATAATAATTGCTATTGTTTATGTAGCACTACCTATCAGGCATTTTCATAAGCTCTGTACGTTATGTTCTAATTAATCCTTACATCAACCCAGGTTTGTTACCCCTATTTTGCAAACAAGTAAACTGAAATACAGAAAAGGTAAGTAACTTGTCCAAGGTTATACAGGTAGAAAGTGGTAGGATATGTACTTGTGTTCTGTAGCCTCCCAGCATTACCTTTGTGTTAATTCATACAGATGTTATTGTATAACAATACATAAAGAGGGTGTCAAAAAATGTATACACATTTTAAGAAAGGAAAGAAACTGTATTAAAACTGTAATACTCAATATATACTGATAAGAAAAGATAAATACAAGTCACTTTTGACTTCCTCAATTACAAGAGGTGCTCAAAGTGGTTACCATCAGTGTCCAGACACTTCTCATTGCAGCGAACTACTGGTTGAGGAACGCTGACCAAAGTGTCCACTTGTATTGCTGCATGTGCTGTTTTAATTTCTTTCCAAAGTACCCCCAGTGTAGTAATTTTTCTCCGGCACACCATATTCTTTAAGGTCCCCCATAGGTGGAAGTCAAGGGGTGTTTAGTCAGGAGAATGTGGGAAAAACTAAAACAACATTCTTGAATTTCAAATACCATTTCTATGGTCTTTCGCTCCTTAAACGATGACCATGCTTCCTCCATTTTCTTGAACTGTCCTGTCTGTCACATGGTGACGCTAGCATTCATTTGATTAACATCATCTTTTGAGCCAACATCATACTACACATTGCTATTAAAATTCAGTTCAACTTTGAAAAGTAATAGCTAACAGCTCTTAAAATGTGTATACATATTTTTGGCACCCTGATATATAGTGCACATATAAACCAATAAAGCATGTGTGACTTAACAGTAATACAGAGAGGAGAGCATATAGTTTGATAAGTGAAAGAGGGGTTATTAAGATCAGAGTGACCTGTCTGTGTTTGATCTCATGAATTTCAGAGTTCCCAGAATAATTTTAAATTATTAGTACTCAAAGTGTGTTCTAGGGACTGGTGCTAGTCTATGCAATTTTTATTATTGGTCCATGGTCAGCTATTTATAGAAATTGAAAATAAGCATTGAGAAATTTTAATAGTCATTTGCAAGTAATTTTATGTGTTGAATCTAATAAAAATTTAGCCTTGTATTATATCTTTTTAAAGTTTTATTTCATTTTGTCATTTTAATGAAGTTTCAGTCTTTAAAGGTTTAGAAATTTTTTAAAAAGTAGTTCTTAACATAGTTTGAGAAGCACTGTTCTTGGTAATGGCTTTTCAAATATTTAAGCTATTGTTTGTCTATAAAAAGAAAAGACATGATCTGCAGCTTAAACTTACATTCTAATTTAAACCTGTTTCTGAAGAGGAATTAGGAATTAGTGTATTTGGCTATTTAATTAGTTTCTTGGTTCTGTGAGAAGAGGTCTTTCTAAATTGAATGGACTCTGTGAGGGAGGGGATCATTTTTCATTTTTTTTTCTTCTTATATTTGGTACTTCTGTCAAGAATGACACATTTTAATGAAGTCCTTGATCCAGGGTAATAGCATGAGGAACTTGTCCATCATCCATAGTCTGCTTCCTTGACTGACCAAAATAGCTAATAAGGCAGTGTGAGTTTTTTATATATTCAGATTGTTCTCTGGAATAATAGACAAGTATAAAAGACAAGAACAAAACATCACTGATGATACCAGCTTAGTATAATAGATTTCTTCCATTTACAGAAAGCAAAGATAGTTTCCGTGAGAGAATATTTGCAACACCAGTTCAGTTTTTAATTTTTCTTTTCTTTTAGAGTGTGTTGAGAAGTCCCCTTCTTAATATAATATGTTGTAGTCTCATGCAAATTCACCAGCATTAATAGGATCTTTCAGTGTCCATACAATCATTATCTCCTCTTTAAAATAATCTTTTGATGATCCCCTAAAGTAGCATTTGATAAGGAATCCCTAAGGTGTTGTTGTTTGTTTGTTTGTTTGTTTGTTAGTTTTGATGTTTAAAAGCTGGCTTCCAAATAAAGAAATAAGATAAAGATATGAACAGGCATTTCAAAGAGAAAGAAATCACAATGACCAAAATATATTCAACCTCACTAACTCAAAATTACAGCTATCATTTTGGCAGGATTTAGAAATGATACTGGTTTTGGAGAAAGGGGTACCCTTTTGTGCTGCCAGCAGCCATATAAATTGGTTCAGCCTTTCTGTGGGGGAATTTGGCAGAACTCATCAAACATTAAAATACCTTATCTCTTTACCAAGCCATTCTGGAATTTATGTCAAGGGAACAACTAAAGATGCACTCGAAGATTTAGAAATGAGTGACAAAATTATGGTGTATCCATACAGTGGTATACTGTATAGCATCAAAAGTGAAGTTACAGAAATACATCTGTGTTAAGAAAAGGAAATAGATTACCAAAAAGGCTATGTGGTATACTTATATTTTTGTAAATGTGTTTGTACAAATATGTGCATAGAAAAAGGTCAGAGGGATATAAAGTCTATATATGTGGAAAGTAATAAAGTAATTAAGAGTTTGTATAATTTCTGCACACTTGAATTTTAGGGTTTTTGTTTTTTGTTAGTTCAATTTTTTTGTATAACAAGCATAAACTGCTTTTGAAACTTTTTTGTTGAAGAATTGGCCACATTTTAAAATGCACAGTACGGAATGGTATAGGAGGAAAGGAAACCTGATAATCAACAGGATGTCGCCATTCCCCAGGTCCTTTTCTGAAGGTTCACCAAGAGCCTGTTTTTCTTTCAGAACTGCTTCTTGAAAGCTGTATTTGAATTTTTCCTCTTCCTTTTATTTATTTATTTTTTTTCCGTGACAAATGCCTATCATTTTCTAAACAAGAAAGCCAATGTCCCAGTTAGGTGTGTGGAGTTCTTTTCATCCCCTCCCAGCCCTGTTGTGTTAATACTGAGTAAGCAGAGACAGCCTGACTGGTGGTGAAAGATGGTAAGCCAGCCTCAGGGCTTTTTCTGGTCAGCCCTAAACCTCTGATTGCCACGTTTTCCTAATTTCCCATTTCCAGGGCATCACTAGAGTGACCTTGCTTGCAGAATATGATGCTCTGAATCTCCAGGATTTTCACATGCATTTGGAAATGGGCAGTCAGGCGATTGTTTACAGGACTCCAAATGAACTGTGCACTCACAGCAAGTTTGATAAACACACATTTCCTCCTTTTATCAGTGAGATTGCAGAATGTGAAGTATGAGTTTCCAGTTTTACTCATTCCCCTCAACCCTTTTCCTGTTTAAAAACTTCGACGTACTAATTGGATGCTGATCTGTCCCTGCTTTTTATTCTGCTTACTGGTAGTTGACGGCTTATTCCAGTACTTACCTAGGCAAGATTTGGAAGTCCTTCAAAGATAAACTTTCCATGTATTCAACTTAAAGGAGATTCATCCCAAGGAATGTAATATGAGTACTAATTAACAGTAATGACTGGTAATCACTTTGCTTTTTATACTCCTTTAGGAGCACTGCTATTATCCAATGTAGTTAAGTAAAATGCTTGTATATGAATCAACAATTCTGCATCCTTTTAGCAGCTATTGCTCACAATCAAGCTTTGCATAAATTAGAGTTAACTAAAATTGATTTTAATATGCTGCATTTCTTTATGTAATAGTAAACTAAAATATCTAGTTAAATACCCTGAATATTAAAAAGACATTGCCTGAGTTTTGCTTCTTTGGCAATCATATTTATGGTAGATGAAAGCAGTATTGCAAATAAATTTTCTCACAGTTCACATTTTTCTCTCAGGTTTCTTTGAAACTGTGTGTGACATACTCTTCAGAGTCACAGCAGCACTTTCATTTTGTTTTAAGCATTTTATCAGGTCAATAAAAAGCAATAGGCATATGTTTAATATTTCTGAATATGTGCATTTACTTCCTAGAGGATCTTATCGTTTCTTTAAATTATATAGTACATTTATATAATCTTGGTTTGTGGGATTGTGCATTCAATGTTCATTAAAAAGGGTTGTTTTATTATGTTTAGTGTATTATCAGACTATTATAATAGCTTTCTGTTTGTTTACATGCA
Source organism: Lyroderma lyra (assembly GCA_004026885.1). NCBI lineage: Eukaryota > Metazoa > Chordata > Mammalia > Chiroptera > Megadermatidae > Lyroderma > Lyroderma lyra. The sequence continues at coordinate 16,848 of PVJL010008631.1, forward strand.
TTCAACATACCTACAGACTGCCTGAGGAGACTAAGCAAAACTCATAAATAAATAATTTAAAGAAGTGATATTCAAGTAGCATTTTGGTTAAGTTAATAAGTTAAAGCCTTGGAGTCAGTGCTGGCCACTTTAACAGTGCTTTTACTTTTGACTTTTATTGACTGAAAATAACTTGTTAAACTGGGGATTTTGTAATAAAATCAAATCTATGTACGATCTGAAGCCCCTTCCCCTCTTTATGATTTATGAATAGCTTAGCGTATTATTGCAGTTTTTTTTTAACACTTTCACAGTTCTGCACTTTGATTTCAGAGAAGGTGGTAATCTCTTTGGAAGTCTGAGAGTGACAAAATGAGTTGTATACTGTTTTCCTAGGGAATTTGGGATTTATTATTTAGAGGCCTTTGTTTTCTGATGGTACCTGCATTAATGCTGCTGTATCTAAAATTCGATGTGGTGTTGTGATTTATTGTGTATTAATGGAGTATCTGCATTTCTCTTTTTACAGATTATTTCTAGTTGCCTGATCATAATGTAATTTTTATAGCTAATTTAGTGTTTCTACAGAGGTTCAGCAATTCAGGACATTATTTTTAAATTGCCAAAATAAAATAATTTAATTTCTTTTTCACTTTTATATTATTTGTAGTATCAAAGATTTTTAATTTTGGTGAATAAGTGGAAAAACTAAGTGGTAGGTTAGTAAGAAGCTTTATATTTTATATTCTAGTCTTACACATTGCAAACATGTATTAAAATCTTTTTCACTGTACTTAATTGAATTTAGTTTCAAAGAATTGTAACAGGAATGAAATGAGAACAGAAACTATATGGAAGCTTAATTGAATACTATCCACATGCAATTATAAGATTCTTGAGTATTGTATATAACTTATTTTATATCGCAATACTATTGCACAGTAGCACAAAATATATACCTATGAGGGAAAACTTGCTTTTTCTATTTTGATTTGAGTTTGAGTTTTTATGTGTAATAAAATTATGTTTAAGAAAGGTGAGGATTGCAGTTTCGATCCTTTGTTTTGCTTTGTTTTTTTCGTATGTTTACTTTCATGTGAAAGTGATTGATCTGTAGCTGTCATTTTACCCAAAGAGGGGACAAATGGAATTGGCCTTTTAGACAAAAGTATGCAAACAGACTGCATTCTTTCTGTTGATAGAATTATGGAAGGATTGCATGAGGAGCCACATTCATTTTACTATTGATTGTGAAGAGGATTCTGCAGTGGGGTGCTGTTTCCATTGGATAAGGAGGTGCTATGATTAGTTACCTTTCTCATGAAAGCACTACAAAGGGAAATGCAAAATGTGTGCAGTGCTGTGTTCTCAATTTGACAGTTGTTTTTGTTAAGTTGTTTTTTTTTTTTTTCCCCCCATTGAAATCCAGCCTATTTTAGAAAAATATACATTTTGGTTTTTTCCCTTATATTAGGCTTAGTACATTTCTATGCATTTGACCATTTAAAGCAATTACGTATTATAGACAGTTTTTCTAGGCTTCTATTGTAAAGCTTCAAAGCTGATGCAACAGTGCCCTCTATAGTCTTTTAGTGAACAGTAGATAAATGTAGATGATTTGAAATAGGTAAAAAGCAGGATATTTAAATTTAATTTTTACTCGGACAAGAGACTCCTTTTTCCTAAGTAGACATTCTTGTTTTTCACTAGCAGCTTTACTTTAAACAAAGGGAACAAAAGACCATTCTGAGTTTTCATTTAGAATTATTGGCTACCTCTTGTTGTTACCCGGTAGTAAATCTCAAGTTTTATCAGACATTCATCAGAGTAATTTGAGATAGAAGGAATCTTACAAGCTGTACTGTCTCTTCATGAAATACCTGTTTGAAGTTGAATTCCAAAAGGAGTATTTTTTTAAAATAATTTAGTTCCTTTATACTCGTTTCTTCTATTTAATTAGAGCATGAGTGAGCTGCCTAGAACTTAACTTTTACTTGTTCCTGAATTGTGTAACCCAGGCTTTATACATGACATTATTTAAATTCAAACCAAGGGAGTTACACAATGACTAGAGTATTTGTCATTCATTAGCATTGATTTAAATTTTAGATTTCCCTTTTGGGTTACCTATTTGATTGTATATGTTAGCTAAATTTTTCATTGTAAAACACAACTGTGAAGTTATTAAGTAATAATAAAAACAGGCATCATATTTAATTATAATTAGAAGAGAAAAATTCCATAAGCTAAATTTATTTTGTGCCTGAAAGTCTTTTAGTAAAGTACAAGGGCCCAGATCCTAGCTTGTCCATGTAGTCACCCTGTAGTGTTCAACACATTTCCTTACCTCTGAGCCTGCTTTCTCATCTGCAAAATGGGAAAGAAAAATAGCTTATCTTTTGAGTTTTTTGTGAGGGATTAGAGATAATGTATATTAATTGGCCAAGTCATTATAGCTGCTCAAATGGTAACTTTATTCCAAAACTCACAATGTGAATGTAAATGGTGTTGTTTTCTATGGGAAAGTTTTAATATAAATCTAGAACACATGTAATGCACTTCAGATTTTTAAAAACTTCTTGTCCCATAACTTTTGATGATTTATGTGACTCTGAAAGCTACATGGCATTTCTTGGTAATGAGGACTGACAAAGTGAGATATGCTTTAACTTTTCAATTCCTTACAGACCTTTTCCCCAAACTTCTTAAATAGGCCATGTTTATAAACTTTATTTTAGTGGACATTTACCCACAAATCAATATTTGACAACATGTGAAAACTGATTAATAAATGAAACTCAAAAAATAAAAAGGAGTCTTTTATTTTTTTACTCCTTAGTGTACCTGGGAACACTTAGGATACTTTCTTTTTTCATTTAGCTGTGTTCTTAATGATAGACTAGAGCTCTTATTTCTTATGTGCTTTTGCTTTTCCCACCCAGCTACAAAATAGACTGATGTATAAAAACAGATCAAAGTGGAGCTTTTCTGGCAGAAGTGGAAATGGGGGCCTAAATTTCTCTCCTTCAAAAGAACAAAGTTTAAAAACCACTTTTGATACTGTACCATATATGTATGTATGTATGTACACACACACATTCCTACTCCTTTTGTTTTGCGCAAAGCCTTTGTTATACTTTGGTTTGGCTTCAGAGCACCTAATTTTGTGCCTGGCGCATATAAGATGCTCAATTAATGTGTGCTGAAATCCAATTTTTTTGAACATCAGGCCTTCCCTTATTGATATATAATACTTGAGATACCATATGTATAAAAATATACAGTTTAATGTGAACAGTAATTGTTTCTCTGTGAACCATTTAAAACAAGCACACTTCCAGTGTAATTCAATTTATTCTTTAAAAGTCACATTGTTGTAGCTATAAATAATAATGGGAAATGAATAAAAAAATTCAGAACTTGTCTTGAAGATGATTAAAAGCTGCCATATTACACAATGCTGGATTTAGCTAAAGATTCAGACATTTCAAATGACCTGATGAGAAAAATAATTTGTCACAAAGTAGTTCTGAATTGAATTTTCTCAACATTCAGTAAAACGTTGTTTTTCTTGCAGAGTTCTTATTTGTGCTTCATACTGATTTTAAATAACCTTGAATTTAATATAATATACCACATATTGTTTTTAGTATATCACTTGGATTAAAATTGAGAACTGCATAAGTATCATTTGTATCATTATATAGACAGAACCAATGTTTTAAGCTGATAGAATGAAAATGAACAAGCTCTTAATAAACCAAATGTGGTAGTTCTTTTAAAAATAATGACCAGTTGCAGTAAGAAGCATGTTTAATATTAAATTTTGGTTTACAAGACTGACAAGATGCTGTCTACCAAAAACAAAATGAATAGGGTATTTTTTTTGTTGCAATGAAAGTACCAAATTAAGAATCTGCTTAATTAAAATCATGATAAATGTAGATTACATTACTCAAGACAGTGAAATACAGCTGCTCTATCTAGTGAGAGCCTGCATAATTTACCAAGACTGTAAGAGAAGCAATGGAGCAGCCACTGCAGACTGTTAGAGGAAATGTCCTGTTTATTCTACATACATTTCTTTTTTTAATTAAAATGTCAATGATGTTTTTATAGCAGTCCTCAAAAAAGCCCTTCTTTAAATTTCTACAAGGTGGTAGAATATGAGACGATATCATTACCACTGCTGAATGAAACAGATTAAACCTGAGAAAAACAGCATTTTATTATTTTGTACTAATTCAGTTTTCTTTATTATGAGTTGGTATTGAAGTATGGATGATACATTTTTTTATATGAGTTTTGCATGAAAGAAACATGGCAAAATCTTTGAATATACATTTTATTTAAAATTCTTTCAGCATCACAAGCAAGATTTGGGTGGAGCCCTGAGTAATATTGCTTGCAAATAAAGATGTATATATACTATAGAATTCTCAAGGTGGGGCAAATAGCTGTGGGTATGTCAGGATTAGCTGAGTGGTATTTCCTCCTCACCCACATCACTGGGCTGTGATAAGGGGTTATATGTTGCCTGTGTCACTGTGTAGAGACGAAAAAGAGGTTGTAAAACCCTTAGTGTATTGTATATTTCCTTCTTGTATTTTAATGATGACTAATGATAGCTTCATAATTACACATATTTAAGAAAACTAATATTGTGTGTAGCAAGAAATCTTAGTGGAGTTTTTGTTTGTTTTTAGTTTTGCTTCCAAAGGATAAGTGGGGACTCTAGAGTCAGACTTGTCTATGTTCTAGACTCTACCACATGCTAGCTGTATGATCTTGGTTTAGTTAATTTCTCTGCACCTTGGTTTTCACATTTGTAAAGTGGGGCTAGTGATAATACCGAAACATGATAGCATTTATTGGGATACTCCATGTAAAATAGATCATAAAGGAAGCCTCAATAACTGTCAATTGTCACATCATTGTTGTTATTTTATTGTTATTTATCTCTTGGAGCAGTAGAGCATTGTTCAAACTTAACTAACTTAAGATCATTGTTAATTGTCATGGTTTATCTGCTGATCTGGTTCTTAGAGAAGTTAACCATGCCCGTCTGTGTCTTCAGGTATAGTGTAGTAGAAACTTTGCTGCTCCTTATTTTGTCTTTGTCTTAGTATCTCATGTATTCGTTTCTCTAGCAGTGGCGAATATGATGTCAAAGTTTGTGCACTTCATTGTCTGCTTTAGACTTTGCTTTAGCTTGATACTAGAATTAATTGAATATTTTCCAGGGTTCAGTTTTTAAGAAAAACTTACTAAGAATGTACAGTTTAATGTGACTTACTAAAACCTTAACTAGGAAAGCTTTGCAGGCAGAAAATGGACACATCATTAAGAAATTGAAAAGTTTGTATGAGAAAGCAATATGAGAAATTTATTCAGATGATTTTTATTCTTTAGGCTTTTTTCTTAGAGCTTCAATAAAATGATAAATGTAAGAGGTGCAAAGAGGTCACACACTACATAGCTGTTATTCATAAAGTTTGCACATTATATGAGTTACAGAATGTTAACATAATATCTTTCTTTCTCATGGTTTTCTCAGTCTTTTTTCTAGTTGCTAGAGATGTAAATAATTAAGGCACAGCCATTTTGAGTTTTAAGGAAGAAAGTTACTGCTGTATATTTATTGAAGTTATTATTTGTGATAAGCTTTTCACTCTTTTAAAAATATTTCACATTTCTTTTAGTGTACCTCTTTGTCCAACTGTGACTTAGCATTCATCCTTCCTGTCTGGCCATTATCACTGAGTTTGTCCTAAGAATCCTGTGGTCTTTCAGGCTCAGTATTGCTATCTGTGCTTGTTTGGGAATTATACCTGTGGTTCTTAAATTAACTTATAATTTTGATTAATGTTTTAAAATAATTTATCAATTTATTCTTAACCAGTTTAGTCTTAGAGTTTCTGTGTTTCTTCTCTGTCCTGGTCCTCCCCAATAAAGAACAGATAATTTCATATTAATTTAGTTTTCACTGTTTCCAACATTATACTCAATAAGGTGTCTGTCAAAGTGAAGTTTGATTTCTCTTTTATGCTATTGTGCATATACTTCCTTCTCAGACTGTTACTTGTGTATATTTTAGACAAAATAATGCTGTATGTTAGGTAAAACATATCTAGTTTGTGAAGATTTTACATAGTTTATAAGATACTCAACGTAAGGTGATGCTTTCTGTTTTATGGTCAAGTAATGATTACCAATTCCCTACTGTGTGTAAAATCCCTGCATTCACTGAATTCCCTGTTTTATAGAACAGATTTAGTGTAACTACTCTTTGCCCCTGTTTTTATTGACTTGGAATCAATTGATCAGTCAAGCAATCTAAAACGGAAATGATTATGAAGCATTTACAACTAAGCAAAGTTAAGGAAAAATATAGTAAATTACAACTTACTGTTACTACTTATAATTAATATATAGTACTAAAATATTGTTTTATAAAAGACATAGCTTGTGAAAATTACAAGTATTTGAGTATATAATTTTCATTATCTGGACAGTTTAAAGATGTGTTTTAACTGGGTTTGGCAAAAGCAAAGAACAAAAGCAGTCTTTGTATCAATCACCTTTGTAAAACTAAAATGAGGATCTATAAATTTTGTTTTGTTATGATTTGATAGTAACTAGTTTCTTTATATTCAACCCAAGACTTGGAGTAAGCCTCCTAAATAAATGTTGTTATAATTTATTTTTTTAATGTATTTACCGCAATGATTTGATATTTTGTGCACAGTAAAAATCACATTGGCATAATGATACTCTCTTTGCTGTCTTTGTCTAGTTATTAGATTCTAATGAATCTGACTTTTCTGCATTCTTTTATTTTATTTTTTGTTGTCTTTATGCTTAACTCTCTGGATTTTTTTTTTAATCTGTCTTCTACATCTCATGTAGTCCTAAGAAAGAACTCCTGTCTTCAGAGACTAGTTTCTTCATATTCCTCTTACAGACACACACAATTTCTTTAAATAGTGGAATAGCTTAATCATAACCTTGCAGGATTTTGATATTGTTCTTAATTTCTTCTTTTATCTAAATTGTTACCTAATTTCCTTTGATACTTTTAGCAATGTAGGTTTTTAAATTAAAGAAAATACATAAAAGTATAAAAAATATGTACTTTCTTTAGTTAACCTTTTGACATATTTCCACACACATGTATTTAATGCATACATAGACATACACACATAGGTGTATGTATAATCATTTGTTTATATAACTTCTTTTTCTTAACTTAAAATATCAGAAGCATTTTTCTATGCCATTAAAAACCTCTTTATGAATATAACTTAATAGCTACTTAATATTCCATCATGTGGCTGTATAATAATTTCCTTAATGATTCCTTAATTTTGTAAATTAGGATGAAACTAATTTTTCCTGTAAATAATAGCACTTTGATGTGAGTACATCAATTATTGTCTACATTTTAAAAAATTGATTTCTTAAGATAGATTTCCAGATGTAGAATTAGTGATCAAAGTATATGTTTATTTCTGAGGCCATTGATAACATATTGCTTAATTGATTTCCATAAGTAATATATCTGTATTACTTTATGCATGCATTGTTTTTTAATTCTAAATGTTTGTTTAGTTTATATAAAATTTCAGTTTATAACAGTTCTTGGCATTCATTGAACACGAGTAAGCTGGGAGTAGCATTCTGCCCATCTTTGCATTTTCATCTTGGGAAAAAACCCAGAGATACATGTATTAGGGCAGTTCAGTCATGTAATGCCAGGCACAGAGTGCTTTTTGCCCCCATTGTGAGAAGTCAGTATCCAATGATTTAATGGGGTTACATGCAGTAGATGACGACCAACTGCAAAAAGGGCTGAATTTTAATGTACTGTATACTAATAATATTCCATGAGCATGAACACAGAAATAGTTATAGGTACACATATGTTATTTTTAAACAGTTGCATATGTAATGTTAATGATAACTCAAGTTTTTCCTATAGGTTCTATTTTCTGACTTGCCACACAGTGTTCTCCTGGATATCAACTAGTTTGTTTTCCATTGGCATCATTAAGTTTGGCAGTATTTGGAAATGATTGCTCATTTTCTCTCGTGTAATAAAAGATGATAGAGATCATAGTAGATTAATCATTTAGGATATATATTTTTAGTATCAGAAGGAATATTTTAGGTATAATTTATATTTTACAAATTATTACTACAGGTTTAAGCCATTACTTTAAGTCTGCTAAATGTCCCATAGAAAATATCTTATGCTTCCCTTTTCTTTTTATGAACTTGTATTATTAATGTTGATGATTTTTATTATGTCATTAAAAAGAAACAAACACAACAAAACTATAGTGCTGCAATTTTGAATTTAGTTAGTGGACTTAGTATAATAACAATAATAACCATAATACTATAATAATAGCAAGTCCATTTGTAAGACTAAAACAAATAATGTTTATTTTATGGTAATTTTTACTAAATGATTATTTAGACTTTGGAAAAAGAAAAATAGATCACCGTTTTAGTATTATCCCAGAACTAATAGGGAATATTGGCTTCTGTGGGCACATTTTGTTTTTTAATCCTTAGCTTTTGGTAGTTTCTCATTTGTGGTATGAAAAACATTCCCACTTTACTGGCTTGGATATGTGTGTGCAAGAGGGAGTATGTGACAGTGGTGTTGAGAGAGGGTATTGCTGCTCTTCTCTAAACTGCTGCATTCTCACTTTGTTTCTACTTTTCAGGTCTAAACACCTATACTCACTGTGTACACTTTATGGTTGCATTCTCTGCCTGTTGTCCTTTCTCATCTTTATTCTATCTTTCCTTTCGCTCTTTTATCTCTCATATGCATCTCTGCATGCACATACACACATATCTGTGAATTTTCAAGAGTTAAAAACAAAGATTGCAAGATCAAGATCTAATTTAATTGCTGAAGTTTTACTTACATTTTTCCCCTTCTCTTTTATTTTTTAAATTGTGGTCATCTGTAATATTTGTGTTTTTATCAGTACAAGCTGTTCTGTCTGTCCTTCACTGTTTCATGTCTTTCAATGAAAAATACATGATGGAAGTAGAAAAACTCTTAGAACAGAGCTTCTCAAACTTCAGTATACATGAATCATCTGGGCATCTTATTTTCTAAATTCAAGTTCTGATTCAGTTGTTCTGGGTGGAGCTTGAGGTTTTTGTAACACTTGCCCAAGATGATGCCAATACTGTTGGTCTGAGGACACACTTTGAGTAGTGAGAGTTTAGACTTCTGGTTGCACGCTAAGAGTATCATTTATTTTAGAACAGGAATCTGTGAGTTTAAAAGTTAGTTTCTTCACACATTAGCTATAAGAATCTAATATCTACAAGGATGGGGGAGTTACATTTTCTTTTAAATGCCATATTTCTGCAGTTGTTTCCTATTTTAGGCAGTAGGATTGCATAATAACTTAAAAGAGCCAGGAGTCTTGGATCTTCTGTGAAGGTCCCATAAGCAGCTTCCCTGGTCTAGTTTGCTACTTAGTATAGGCTAATAATGGCATGCATCAAGGTTTATTTTTGGTGATTACATTTTACTGTGTTTTATCTCCAATAGATAACTGAAAAACTTTTCTGCTGGGAGTTTTTGGAGTAAGGATGCAGAGTGGGGATTGGGAGCAGGGATGGTGGCTCTAGTGTAAATGAGACTGATTACTGCAGAGAAATGCTTCTACTTGGTTTCACCCCTATTGTTATCGCTAGGACAATCATGAACAACTGGATTGAAATCAGTTACCTGTGGAAAGTGAGAAAATCACCCAATACATATGCAGGAATTGCTATGCCTGTTATACTTTTAAATTAGATGTCTTTTATGTACTTTAAATAAAGAGATCTACATGGTTTCCTGTACGAAAACGGACAGCTCCTAGCAATAAGGATGTATCAGAACCTACAGCAGCAGAGTGATTAGAAGATGCACTTGTTTTAGAATGGAGATTATATGGCCAAGTTCTGCAGGTTGGCCCTTTATTTGCAGTCCAATAGTCAAATGTGACAACCTTAAAAACACCTGCATCTTTAAAGCTGGCCATTGTAAAGTATCATGGTTTACAACATTATTGAGGAAAATGATCAAATTACCTAACACAGTTGGTTCCTGAGATGGCAGAAACCACTTACTATTAAGCCACTTTATAATAAACACAAAGAAAGAAAGGTGGGAAGTCTTTCCCTTGCCAATAAGCACCGTGCTTGAACATTAATTGTATTTTAATTTAGGACAAAGAAAATTTCATCCAGCATGGATTTTTCTTTTTCAAACCTTTTCAGACATAATTTTAGAACTAGGTAGCACATTTAAGTTATATTTCCAATCTTATTTATCTGTGTACTTTCAATGAATATAGATTGCCCTTTCTTTAGTAAGCCTACATTTAAAAAGCTGTGTTTTGCCATAATACAGTAGAATTATTTGTGGTAATGTTACAAGTCTCTAAACTGCATGAACATTATCCTGCTGTTTTATTGTTTTATAATGTAAAAGTAAATGCAAGCATTAAGAAATGTGCAGTGCTGTCAGACTCCTTCAGGATTTAAGAAAATTGCCCCAACTAGTGAAGAACTGAAAATAATCTTTCAGGTCGCAAAGAGCAGTTGTTACAATATTGCCTAGCATTTTGCTTTCTTTTTACTCTAACCATAGTGGTGATTTGAGTCAATGCTGAAGAAACTCAGATTTTATTTGATTTCAACAAGCTGCTATTGCCTTGTAAGAATTACATATAAAACAGCATGGTTAAAAAATAGGAAGAAAATGGGACTCATTTTAACGATGCATAAGCCTAAATCATAAATCTGTTTCTTGTAATAGTGAAAATTTTGCAGCCCAACTTCTTTATCCAATTTGTGAATTTGATATAATAGGCACAAATAGTATATGTTAATAACAAAACTGAAATTACCTTGTGCTGGAAGCTCTTCATAAAAATGAAACAAACATACAAACAAAATCTTAAAGCCATACCTTCCGGAAAAGTTCTCATGAAGCATTTTGGATTTTTAAAGTGTAAGGAAGGAGGTATTCCTTATGGTTTTAGCCTTTTGTACTATGTGTTTTAAAATATTCCCATTTAAATGCAGATTTTGATTTTCCATCTGGGACTAGGTAGAAGCCATTCTATTACACTACTAAAAGAATAATCCACTTTAACACAACAGTTCTCCCTAAAGGGATGGTCTTTTCTAGTCATAAGGTATTATTTTTCTCAGAATGATATTAACACTCATGATGTAGCAATTTTATCTTGATTTGAAAGATATTTTGTTCTGGCAGTAAAAGGGTTTAGAAGAATGTCCTTTGTATCCTGTTGCTAAAAGAAGTAGCCTTACCTTGCTCGAGATTAGGTGTTAGTAATTTCCAGAGAGTTTTGAGTTGGGTATATGATTAATATTTTTATAACGTAAAATCTTTAAGCCCAGTGAAATGGAAATTGCCAGATTCATTTCATCAAATTCTTAAACATTGGGTTCTAAAAATATTTTTTTTCATAGATAAAGTAACATGTTTTAAAATTTCTGAACATGTTGTAACAGTTTTTTGCATTCATTTTCTTTGTGCCTTGTAAAAAGGACTTTTGGGTACATAAGGAGTGTAAGAGCAACTAGTCACTGCATTCAGTGACATAGATGTGTTGATTTTTGCCTCACCTTCTAAATTTATTAAAACTTTAAGATAAAGAGGGATTACATTAATTAAATGGAATGTCTGAGAAAGAAGAAGAAAGGCTCTGAAGGCCTCTCTGCTATTTGTTGGGCAAAGTCTCAGCGTGCAGAATGTAGCTATCCAAGGCTTACAGCACGTTGGGACCCTGTGCGGGATGCCAGCGTCATGCCCCTAGGCGCGCTGTCATTCAGCCGACAGATTAATTAACCAGAGGCTGCAGAGCCTCCTGCTTTCAGTCAGCCCATTCTTGCGGCAGAAAATACAAGGTTTTTAAAACCTTGAACATTCAAAAAAGTTTTCTTTTCTTTCCTTAACAAAATCAGTGTGTGTCGTGACACTTCTTCTGGGAATAGTTTTGTATACACACATAGAAATATATAAATATGTATTTTTTCTCTTTGCATGAGTGAGTGATTTTAATGGATCAAAAACTTCAAAATCCAACCAAAGTTTGACATGTATAGCCCCCAAAGAGGGGATTTTTCTAACATCAGTGTACATCCTTTAAACTTTCTAATTAATGATTTATTAAATCACATGGTTAGTGAGCTCTTAATTATTGTTAAGACTTCTGAGGTTTCAACAGAATCAGTTGAAAAAGAAAACACATTTATATATGTAACTGATAAACTATGCTCATTCGAATTTTCATTAAAATCACTTTTTATCTTAAGCAAATACATTTCCATTCGTACATAGAACATATTTTGAATTAAATAAAGACTTTTTGGCACTATGGTGTTTTATTTAAACAACAGTTTAAAAAAATAACTTTTAGCATATCTTTATAAATGAGTAGATTGTTTGCTTTTTTCAATTTAGCTTATTTTATAATTACATTAAGCATTAATAGCTTATGGAAAAATATTAATAACTGATAATTTCCAAATATAGAGCAAGGTCTCTGTTGATGTGTTTTATTTGTTCTTTAAAATTAGGAAAGAACAAGGAGATAGCTAAATGCCAAAAGAAACATGTTTTCTTTTTAATTTTTTTTAGCAGTATAGACTACAACTTTCTCATCCACCCCACCCCCAACCTTTTTTCTCTAACACTGTCAATTTTTTAGCATTCTCCTTGGAATTTATTTTGTTGTAGTAAATAAAAGACAAGTCATTATTAAACAGATTTTGCTGTTAATTCAATGTGTGATTACTCTTTGCTTTAGGTACTTTTAAGGGCTTTTATCCAAAATAAAATTCATTAAAAATGCAATTAAAAGATCTATTGTTAATGACTGCTTGAGTGACTGGCTCATAATTGGCTCATTACAATAAAAAAGCAACTGTTTAAAAATCTTGACAATGAGATACAGTACAGAGTGAACACTTCCTTGCAAGGCCCTGTGCGATTACAGGATCCTCAAGGTAAAGCAGAGAAACATGCACATCTGAGACTCCAGTACAACTTTCTCTTTTACATCAGTACAGTGAGTTCAGGTCATGACCTCACATGGGCTTTGGAGGCAGGAGCCGCTCTTATTTACAGTGCCTCATACTGAAGAGTAAACGTAGGTAAAACATTCCACTTAAATGCTGGCACTCAGACTCCCCTTTGTTTCCCTTCCCCAGAAATCTTTTCAGTTGACTTAGATTACAAAGTTGTAATCAGGAAATCTTTAGTTCTGTTGGGGCTAAACTAACAAAGACAATATTGTCATACAAGCCATCATCATTACCTGCCTTTTTGTTAATGCAGGAAAGCATGTAACTCTTTTTCAAGATCCTGAATTTTTGTGTAAGCATTCCTAGAGATTTGTTTTTTTCCTAGTATTTTGGTGATTTAATATTTGTATTAAATTATTTTAAATTAATTTTGTTTTTAAGCCATAGGTTGTAAGATAGATAAAAATATAAATGGTGATGCCGGAAGAAAAGTAAATTATTCACGATAAGGTTTTCCTTAACAAATGAAATTTTATTTCTCTTTTTGTGTCTTGGATTTGACAAATTACAGTTTTAATGATGAACTTTGTGATGTCAGATGTCAGCTGTTCTCTGTAGAATATAAAATTTTAAATTACTGACAAATATAAATAAGAATGGTCATTAAATCTCTGCATAGAGTTCCACCTTTAAGGCAAAAGTCCTAAGTTCCAACAGTAGTTTAAAGGGCTTCTTTAATGAGCCCTATATTTCCAAAATGCTTTTCCTGTTTGAGGCTAGAAAAACAGTAAAAGTTTTAAAGTCTGACGACTCCTGCTTTTGTTTAGTCTACAACAGCAATATTAATGTTGCTTTTGTGTTCTGGTGAGTGACTTAGATGTAATTTTTCATTTCATGTATTAAAAGTTGAATTATTTTGAACTCTGAACTTTAGACCGGCCCATGTGGAAACCTTAGTGTTAAGCAAGACAGTAACTTCAGGATCAGAATCACTCAAAACCACTCACCTTATTAAATGCAATCAAAGAATGTTGATATTAGGAATTTATATAAATTAGGGGAAAACCTCAATGAGATACTTAACAGTTTTTAAAGAAATAAGACACATTTAATTGACTTCATTGTAACTTAAGTAACCAAACTGCTTGGGTATTTTGTCATTGCTTTGTTTGTGCTACTTATATTCCTCTCATCACCTTACTTCATAACCCTTACATTTTGTTTTCTCAATTAAGAGGAAATGACTGCAGAGGAAACAACCATTTAAAACGTACTGGAAATCACATTGCTTTCTGGTTGAAATTTTTCTTTAAAAATCTGCTTAATGCAGTCTACCTTTTCTATTATATATTATAAGCACAACTGAGCAATGCATTTCCCTTACTGTGGCTCAGTGAGACAGTTTCAGTTTACCTCACATTTATATTCAGTTACACATTTAAGCCAATGACTTTGTGATTTATAATTGTACTTTAATAAATCATTTGGTAAATGCCATGACTGTGTCATAATAGTGTCAAATATTTTATACGTGTAGGAATTAGGGTAGTGGGGAAAACTATTGAAACTAACACTTTAGTGTTTGTTACATGGGGATATTTTGTAATATTTATAATTTGATTGCTATTCATAAAGGCCTAACATTTATTATTTCTTTTTGTCTTCATGTATTTTATTATTTACTCAAAGAGTGCTTGTGTGGATGATAGAGTTCTTTGTTCACAGGCTCGTATGAAAGTATAGACTTGTGTTAAAACAAAAATATCCTCTGTATCTTGCTAAGTTTTTAGGCTTTCATAGGCAAATGGTGATTAATCAAGATTTTGATGTCTCCTGTATTATTAATTTATCTTCCCATGTCCAGGGCACATTGATTTTGAATATTAAAGAAGAACTACATCTATTCATTCATCAAATGTTTTGAGTGACTGCTCTGTTCTGGGTCCTAGATTCAAATATCAATAAGAGAATGACCCAGTTCTCTAAGAACTCATAGTCTAGATTACTAATAACAGTATAATATTATATTGTGATGATAGAGTTATTTTATTTTTTTAAAACAAATGTGGGAATATAGAAGTAGGAGAGAGAGATGATCAGCTTTCACCTGGGGAGGAGGCAGGATGGGCAGTTGAGAAAATACAGATTAAAAATGAGTCATCGATACGAGAGAATTACAGAATGACTTCCCAAACTGAGACAACATGTGTGAAACATGGGATGTGACAGAGTATAGTGTGTATTTCTCAAAGTTTGGTGATTAGAAGATATGAATAAGTAACGGCAGGAAGTAGGAGTGAGAGATAATTTGGGAGCAGGGTGTGAAGAGCCTTCTATGCCTTGCTGAAAAGTTTGGAGACTCCATTCTATAGGTAATGGGTGAGTTGTTGAAAGTTTGTAAGCTAAGAAGCAAAATGGATAGGTTTGTATTTTGTAGTAGCATAGAGGAAGCATAGGGAGAGGAGAGATGGAGGCTAGGTCTTCTGAATATATTGAGATTAAGGTGTCTCAAAATAGGAAATAGGGAACCTAAGTAGAGAAATGAAGACTGAATAAATTGATTATAGTGATTATCATGAGCATATAATTAATTATCAGAGTCATGTCTATAAATATGCTGAACCAGGGTATGAAGCATTGCACAGTAGGAAGGAACTGGGGCTCTGGTACCTGGTTTTCCAGCTACCATTTAATAGCTATGTTACTGTGCAAGTTACTTTACCTCTCTGTGCTTCAGTTTCCTCTTTCATAACATGGAGATAAAAACTGCCTACATTATAGAATTGCTCTGAGGATTGAATATAATATTGTGTTTATTATTATAATTGTTATGCTATTATTTAGAGTTAAGAGTATGGGTTCCCCCCCCCATAAAGTATTTTGATAAGGGGGAAGAAATAGCTAATTAATAGAAGGAAAGAGTTTTATAAAATGAGAGAAAAAGAGGCCAGTAGAAAAGAAATTGTTGAAGGTACAAGTGATTGAATAAGATCCAGGAAGGCATGAAAGTGGTGGTGTGAAGAGCACGGATTGCTGTACTAGCTCTGGACAGAAGAATATGGATATGTTTACAAAGGAGAAATGTAGTTATAAAGGACTGCTACTTTCCTCTCTGATCTTAGAGGCAAGACCATCTACCTCAAATGGGTGAAGGTGATGGAAGTAATTAAAGGATTTGAGGACAATTTTAAATATTTGGAATGGTCTCTTAGAAGGAAAGGGGATTGAGGATTTCCACACTGCCCACAGCCCATGTGTGAGTGGAAATCAGAAATTTAAAAAGGAGATAGTTGTTAAAATTTAACTTCAGTTAGATTGAAAAAATAATTAGGTATGTTTGGTAGTAAGATCACTTTTTAGGAAGTTACTTATATCAAAGGTAACATATTTTTATGGACTTTATAAATAAAGCATTCCAGAAAATGCAGACAACAATTGCTAAGTAAAATTTCTACTAGAATAACCTTTCATACTTCAGAGGGGAGAATAAAACATTAATATGAATTTAAATGAATACAGATGCTCAAATCCTACATTTTCTGGGCAACAAACAACAAATCATGCAGTCAACTTTATAATGGTGACTTAACTATATTAGTGATGAAAGAATCACATGCCAGAAAACAATTCATGGAATCAAATAGTCTTCGCACTGTAGCATTAGTAATGACACCAAGTAGGAATAGGTGCCTATACTGCCTACTTAAGTGAATTAAAAACAAAATGAGTTACCCACAAATAAGTTAAACAAATATCTACACAACATAGTTTTGCAATTTTTCTTTGTATGTAAGTTCTTTTGGGTCGATTAGCTTTTTTATTTTTCGAATATTCCTTTTAAAATATTTATCCTGTATTTAATTTATAAAGCAATTATTTTCATTTTTAGAATTGAGACTAACCTTTAAAATACTATCAGTTATTTTAAATTAGCTTATATTACAAAGGATTAATAAATACCTGATGTCAGCTACTTAACCGTTCTTTAATGGTTGAGAAATGGAATACTTAAAAGTTTGAATTCATCGATAGAAAGAAAACTCTGGTGATTATTTGTCAATAAGGGAACAGTGGTCAGAAATAGTAGTGTAGAGATTTTTGTGATATTTTATTTTGTTTCTTCTCACTCTTAACTATCCAGAGTCTCATTTAATGCTTAATTTTTCTTTTTAACTTTTGATTTAGAGAAATTTCAGACATGTATAAAACTAAAGAAAATAGCATTATGACCACCCTGTCCATATGTCCCAACTTCAGTAATTTTCAACTGATGGAATGCTTCATTTAAGGTGTACAAATTCTTGTGATGTCTTTGTGTCAAAATAATAATTAGCTGTATCTTAATGATAAATACAGAAAGGTCCATAGAAAGGTCCAGAGTAGCATTTAAAATTAAGCATCAATTTGCATAAATAAACTTTAAAGAAATAAGTATTTGTCCCTCATCCTGTAAATTTTTAAGCCATTGTTTTTGTTTCTTCCAGTTAGGAAAATTTAAGCATCATCATTCTATGTTATTTATTCAAATGAGAGATTCAAAGTCAAGAATATCTACCACCTAAGTCAGCACTGGGCAAGACGTCAGTCATGGTCCACTGGTGGACTGCCAAGCAATTTTAGGGTGACTGCCTGAATAATAAAATGAATAGCTAATGGACTGTGATACTTGGAGAAGTAGCCCTTGCCCTGAAAAAATCTTCCCAGGCCTGACCTAGATGATAAGGACTTCTAATTATAAGGACATAGCTTATCTTGGTAATACTAAACTTAAATTGGGTAAGTTAAGGTCTGGCTTGAGAGCATCTTTGACCCATTGAATAGTCTTTCTTATCCTGGTTGGGAAAACTCTGAGAACTATTTTAAAATACAGCCACCCTTAAAAGTACATGAACAAAATTAACATCAGAATGGCTTCCTACTTTTTCTTCAGGAGATTAATACAGTAACTTTAGTTTGTCGGGTTTCTTAATGAACAAACAAAAATATGATTAGAAGTTTAATTCGTGGTTAACTATTCAGGAACATATTTATTTATTAAAAATGTAAAGAAACAAACTGGATTGACTTTTCTGTGGATGTAACAAAGACTATGCTTTTGGTTTTTTACCAAGAAGTTGAAGAAAAGTTGTAATAAGCAGCTAATTTCTTAATAGTTTTCATCTTTTATGTGAAACATGGTGAAGATTCAAAGGAAAAGTTATACTTGTCAGAAATTGATCCATATCAGCAGGTTAGAGTATTAGTTGAGTTTTTGACCAAGCTAAAAGGAAGGCTTCTCTGGCATTCATGAGTATCACTTTGCTCAAAAATAAAAGAATAAAACATTAATAAGAGGCATAGTTTTCAACAGAAAGTGACATAAATGTGAAAGGAAGCTTCTATGTTTTGCCATGTCTTAGATGATTATTACTATTGATTATTATTAAAGAATTAGAGGAAGTATCTTTTGAAAAGAGAAGGGCAATGAGACAGGATTTTAAAAAAGGAAGAAATAAGTGGACAGTGTTCTGAATGGAGAAATTTATATAACACGTAATTAAACTAAGTCCCCTTTTATTCAAAGTTAAAACTTAGTTATGAAAAGAGAGTACATGTAAAAAACGGTTTGCTTGCAGCTTATTCATAATAGAAACAAAATGCTAAAGGATATTGGGTTTAAGTGGGCATGATGGCTTACTCATATTGAGTACCCTAGTTATTTGTTAAATAAGTAAATAAGCAGTGAACAAAGCAGTGGAAGTTTAGCCTTCATGTGAACAAATATGTGGTAAAATAACCAACACTACTTATAGAATGATAGGTTGAGTTACTATTTAAATCCTTGCAGGGATCCCCAAGTCAGTATATACTTATTCACAAAATTAGCCCTAGCACTCTCATTTTCCTTGATTGTTAGATTTTATTGCCAGCAGGTGCAGTTCTGCGTAAAGGTTGTGAATATCAAAGTAAATTGACTGGGATCACATTGAGCTCCTAGTTAGTATGCTGAAAACATTTGCAAGGTGGAGAGCATACCCATTAATGACCTGTTCATTGACCAAAACAGAGTGATACATCTTATGGAAAGTATAAGGTTTGCCTGAGATTGGGAAGCTTCTGAGAGCCTGTCACTGTCTTCCTAGGGTAAGATCCATCAGCATCATATGGAGTGATTACGATACTGATCGTGTTGTGGCGTACACTGATATACTTATTATCCTGGAAAAATAGAGGGTTTACTTAAAGGATAGAACCAAAATGTTCCTCTTACTCATGATAAACTTCCTTAAAATTCTTAGTTTCACCTTTTATCTCAACTTCTTTACCTCTTTGCATTGTAGAAAGCGAGCCACATCATTACAGTCTGTGACCTTGTTGACACCCACAATACTAAATGGTCCCTTTAGCAAGCTGGTTGTTATGGGTGTGCTATTGCCAGGAACCTCATTCCTGCTTTCATTGACGCTGCTGCACCTACTGGCCAGGAACTTCCTGAGTTAAATGAGAGAAGCTCGCCCACAGGACATCACGGCACCTGTGCCCACCAGCAAACCTGCAAACACAGTGGCCAGAAGTGATAAAGCAACCATCTGCTAGACCCAAGAAACTGTGATTTCTGCTGTTGTGACTAGTATTACCCTAAATACTTAAACAAGTTGTCTTACTGGTATGCCACTGATTTTGGCCATGACAACCATGCTGTTGACCTTAGGGGTGTGGAGCCTCTATCTCTATAGCAATAGCCAGGGGACTGTCTCTCTTAACGCTTCTCTCTTTCCCCCAAACACTCAGTGGAAAATTCCCATTCCACACCTAAACCTTTTACCTTTTACCAGATATCCATAGGGGTGGGATAAGGAACAGAGATATGTCTGTATTCTCTGTCATTAATAAAATTTGCACTTGGCCCAAGTTTGTAGGTTGGAACAGAGGAGGTACAAACATCAGCCTACTATGCATTCATAACCAAAAAGATAAATTAAGTCTCATAACCATCAGAAAAAGAACTTGAGAGGAGCTCTGAAAGTCCTGCCTTTAGACTATTTTATTTAGTTATGGCCATAGCATCTCAAGGGAAACTTTTTCGAAAGCAAAGGGTATTGGGAAAGAGTATGAGAAGGATGAACAAATGTATTCTATATTTGATATTCTGGAACTGGCAAGAGACAAATTAAGGAAAATAGAATTATATACTGGGGTGCCAAATATATATACACACATTTTAAGAGGTGTTATCTATGTATTACCTCTCAAAGTTAAATTACAGTAGCAATGTGTATTATGATGTTCCCTCAAAAGATAGCATTAATCAAATAATGCAACAGGCAGGACAGTCAAAGAAAATGGCAGAAGCACAGTTGTTCCAGGAGCACGAGACCATTTTGAAGTGAAATTTGAAATTCAAGAACATTGTGAAAGTACATAACAATGGAGGTGTGAGTGTGCGGTACCTTAAAGGATGTGGTGCACTGTAGAAAAGCAGCTACACTGGCGGTACTTCAGGAAGAAATTGAAACGGCACGTGTAGCAGTGCAAGTGGACACTTTGGTCAGTGTTGCTCAAGCAGTAGTTCGCAGTAATCAGAGTGTCTAGACACTGATGGTAACCACTTTGAGCACCTCTTGTAATTGCAGGAGTCAAACCTGACTTGTATTCATCTTTTGTTATCAGTATATATTGAGTATTACCGTTTTAATACAGTTTTTTTCTTTCTAAAAATGAGTGTACATATTTTTGGCACCCTCTATGTATAAAGTGACTTTCTCAAGAAACAGTAGTGAACTATTGGAATTCACTTCTCTAAGAGGTACAACGTGATGGATTTTTGTGCGGCCTTTAAGTGCTAAAGCTTATATATTAACACATAAAAGCATATAACAAGATACAAAATTATACATATACTTTGACAACATCTATGTGAAAACAACTGTATGAATAGGAACTAAAAGGAATATAACAAATGAAATGAGTTAGGCTGCATTACTTAGGATGTTAAATTGTAGTGCCGGGTTTGGCATTGTGAAAAAAAATTACAATATACTAGGAACTGTCTGTTGTTTGGAATTATGTAGAATCTTTATTATATCATGACTAATCTCACAGTAGAATGGCCAGTTCTTATCAACAGTGAAGCATTTATTCACCATGGTTACCATTTCTTAACTGGACTTCCTGGAAAGTGTGAAGCTGTGGGATGGGGTGATGGGAATGAGTAGAGATTCCTGGATAACCTTAATCTTATGCTTTCATACCACCTGACAACCTATGCAAAAAATGTGTTTCTTATGGTAGTCAAGGAATAAGAGCATTCTCTAATTATCTCCCAAGAAGTGATTTCATTTTTAAAGCAGAGAGAAGGAGGAAAGGGTGAATGAGGGAAGGGAGAAAGTAGTAGTACCTCATGACTTTGCTGTTAAAAAGGAAAGACCTGAGTCTGAGAGGATTTTTTGTTGTGGTTTGTTTTTGTTTTTGTTTTTTTTAACATTTTATCATTCTAGATTTAGGACAAGTCTCTGAGCATTTACAGATATCCAGCAGCATGGTTAGCAAAACATCTGAGATAGTACGAATGGGGTAGTACCCATTAATGGGATGGGGGTTTTACCTTCTGATCTGAGGGATGTTTCTAAACTCAACAGAGAGAAGGTGCTAACTATTAAAATGTTATCTTGCATGATACTGGGCTTAGTAGTCTGTGTCTGCTCAACCTATAGAAAGTGAAGGAAGATGGTTTGCAGAGTGAGGATACAATGTTGCATAGACTTCTTTCTAATATTTAAAACAGAAGAGCACAACTCTCCAAACAGTCAACCTTAACACACCATTTTAACAGATGGCATTCTTTTGGTCTTTTATCTTCAATTCACGTGATACTTGGTGTTCCTAAACTTTTGTACTCATGTTATTTTTACACTATTGGGCAATGTTAGTAGAATAGCCTTTCCTTTTTAAATACCTGGCACTATCATTAAATAGTTTTGGAATGACATTGGGTAGTATTAACTAAGTACATTTGAATTAGTTAAGTTTTGTGCTTTGGCTTTATTACTTTTAGCTATGATTTTGAATAATCTTTTTCTATTTCCTTGATGGTTGATTGAAATTTTGATATATTGACAGGGTTAGTAGTCTTTCTCTTTTCCCTCTCTAGAATATAAAGATTGATCAAAAGAGAGGTTTTTTTGTTGGTTTGTTTTTGTTTTTTGCTAGTTAACCTTGTTGTGGAGCTCTGCTTTCTCAACTTCTGACTATGGACATGGTTATAAAAATCTTAGGAGTACCCTTTCTAGGGCAAGGAAAACTTGCTGTATGAAAAAGGAACACATTTTAGTGAATAGTTGATTCCAACTCCGCTACATAACTTTGCATCATGATGTCAATGATCGTTTCGAAAATGTGTAAATAATTGGAAATTCACTCTTGAACAACAAAAATTAAAATTTCAGTATAAAGGAAAACTCATTAATATCCATTTTTTGATTGCATGTTATAGTTTTATTTCATTATATTTCTTTAATTCATTTATTTAAAAAATATTCATTAAGGATTTACTGCATCACAGGCCTTATGCTCTCTGCTAGGAGTATAATGATCAGCATCTACTTAGAGTCTAGTAATTAATGTCTATGTTAATTACTAATTAATTATATAATTAGTTATTAGAGTCTACAGACATAAGTCAAATAAACCATCTAAAACATAAAATTGCAGCTATGACAGATGCTACAAAGAAATGTATAGGAGGCATGAGAAGGAATTTAAACTGGTCACACATTAGGAAAGGCTTCTTGAAGTGAAGCTTGAGTGTAAGAGGTTTCTCCAGTTGGACAGTATTTGAATAAGTGCTGGAAAGAGTGTTTTCATCCTGTTGATGGGAGTGGGCAAAGGCCCCTAGCAGGTGGGAGAGCAGCCTAGAGACTAGAGTTAGGTTGAGAAAAAACCTGTATGATTGCAGTGTCCAGAAAGAAAGTTGAGAGTGATACAGGAAGAGGTTGGATAGTAGGTAGATTTGAGTAGCAGTTACATAGGTGGTTTTATTTGTTGAGTGTTCATCAAGCTATCCCCTTTGATATACTTTTCCATATGTATATTATGCTTCAATGAAAATATTACTTAATTTTTTTTTACTGTATTTCAGAAAGTAGTTTAAGGCTGCAGAGTTTTATGCAAAAGAGCACCTTAGTAATTCTCTTGTATCTACTCCCCATCACAACACTCTATCAAAGGAAATCACTATCCTAGCTTCAATCACTGTAGGTTATTTTTGTCTGTTCTTAAATATCATATAATTGGAATCATAAAATGTATGAGTTTATGTCTGACTTCTTTTGATCCAAGTATGTCTATGAGATACTTCTGTATTTGCACAAAGCAGTAATTTGTGTACTTTTATTGAAGCATAATATTCCAGTGTATGAATATACCATGTTTTATTTGGCTGTTCTACTATTTGGGTCATTTCCAGTTTGCAGCTATTACAGAAAGTGCTGCTATGAATTTATATATATATTTATATATATGTACACACACACACACACACACACATACTCTCTCTCTCTTATATCTTTGAGAATAAATACCCATTTCTGTTAGGAATGTGTATAGGAATAAAATTATTAGATTATAGGGTATACATATGTTCAGCTTTAGTAAGTACTACCATATAGTTTTCCAAAATGGTTGTACCAGTTTATACTCCCACCAGCAATGTATGAGAGTTCCAATTGCCCCACATCCTTGGTAGCACTTGGAATTGACAGTTTTTTTAAAACAATAAATGTTAGTCATTCTGGTGGTATATGTTGGGTTTTTGTTTTTATTTTTTTTTTTTTCATCTCAAGGTAGCTTCTTTTGTATGTCCTTAGACGTAGGACTTCTGCTCAGCTAGACTTAAGGCAATTCTCAGTGATGGTTGTTCTGTAGTTTAGTTGTAATTTTGATGTGGTCATGAGAGGAGGCAAGCCCAACATTTATGTACTCTACTATCTTGACCATAAATCTGCATTGTGGTTTTAATTTACATTTCTCTGCTGAGATTGAAAATTTTTCATGTTTTTATGTCATGTTGATATTTTGGGGAGTGTAGTACCTAGTTAAGTATGTTATCCATTTTTCTATTTGATTCTCTGTCATATTGATTTAGAAGTTCTTTTTATATATATAAAGGCAATAGCATTTGAGATAAAGAAAGAAAAGTAAAGAAGTTCTTTATATTTTTTATAGAAGTCCTTTTTCAGATGGATGTATTGCAAATACCTTTTATTCTATGGTAGAAAATATCTTCCATTCTTTTGATTAAAAAATAATTCAAGTAATCAGTTTTTTTCATTATGATTAGATAAGGCATTTGTATGCCTTGTTTAAGGAATCTTTCCCTATCCAAAGTCATGAAAATACCCTGCTGTACTATTCTTTAGAAGCTATTGTTTACTTACACATTAAGATATACACTTACAATTGATTTGTGTATGGTGTACTAGAGATAAAAATTTATTTTTTCCCAAGTGGATATCCATTTGTACCAATATAATATATTGAAAAGAACTCACTATATTGTATTGTCATCTTTGTCACAAATTAAGTGACTCTATCTATAGTTGTGGATCTGTTTCTGAATTCTCTAGTTTTTTCCATTGGTACATTAGAACATTTTTAAAATTATTGTAACTTTATAAGAAGTCTTGATATTGGGTAGTGTAATTTCTTCAATTTTTTTCTTTAAGAGCACCATGGTTGTCTTCAGCTATTTTAGAATCAAGTTGCCACTTTCTACAAAAATAATCTGCTGGGATTTTCATTGGGATTACACTGCAACGATAGATTAATTTGAGGAGAATCAACATCATTACAATATTGACTCTTTAATCCATGAATATAATACATCCCTCCATTTGCATCTTAATTAATACCTTTAAATAATGTTTTGAAGTTTTCTGTGTAGAACTCATGCACATATTTACTTAGATTTATGTCTGGTTGTTTTTTGATGCTAGTACCAATGTATACTAGTTTGCTAGAGCTGCCATAACAAAATAAAACCAAGTGGGTGGCTTTAACAATGGAAATATATTTTCTCATAGTTAATGGTGGCTAGATGTTCAAGATCATAGTGTCAGTAGAGTTGGTTTCATTCTGAGGCCTCTTTCTCTAACATATAGATGACCCTCTTCAACCTCTATTTACACGGTCTTCCTTCTGTGTCTGTGAGTATGTCTGTGTTCTAATCGCCTCTTCTTATAAGGATACCAGTCATGTTGGATTAGACCTCATTTTACTTCACCTCTTCAAAGACCCTGACTCCAAATAGTCACATTCTGAGGTACCGGGAGTTAAGACTTCACCATAAGAATTTTGGAGAGACACAATTAAGCCATAACACAATGGTATCACGTTATTTATTGCTGACAGATAGAAATTGAAATTTAATTTTGAATATCGACCTTAGGTGTAGTGACCTTGCTAAATTCACTTATAATTCTAATAGTGCTCTGGTTAATTGTCTTCAGTTTTCTACATACACAATCACATCACCTGTGAATAATAACTGATTTCAGAATTTAAAAAAAAGTGTTTAGTATTTCACTAAATGAAATATTTGCAGTGGCCTTTTTGTAGATACTTTTTATCAGAATAAGGTGGCTCTCTGTTGCTCATTTGTTAAAGGTTTTTTTTTTAATCACAAAGTAACTTTGAAGCTCAAACTATTTGTTGATTGTTGCAATAGTGAGAAGAGTGTAAATTTTTTTGTATACTGGAAATTGAAGATTTTAGTGTCTCCTAGTTTCTGTGAAAATTCGAAGGAATGATTTGGAGGAAAATGGGAAAATTAGTTTAAAGCGTGAGTTTCATTGAAAAAGTTAACAAGAAGTCACATTAGGTGGTGAACTTATTATACATCAAGTTGACAATGCACTGTAGAACTGTATGCCTGAAACCTATGTGATCCGTGCTAACAGATGTCACCCCAATAAGTCTAACAATAAAAATGAATTAAAAAAAAAAAAAAGAAAAAGTTAACAACTCAGCTACCTAGTATTCCAAAACTCCAGATATTTATAATCTTCAGCATTTAAGTATTTAACACAATTTTTATTTCTTTATTATTTTGTCAGGTATCCCATATTATTATGCACTTTTTCAGTTAATGGAAATAACTAATGGTTTCTTTGCTTTGATGTTCTGGAGTTTGGTGCTCCAAAGTAACAAACACGTGCAAAATTAAAGCTTAGCCTCATATCTGAATAATATAATAGGTGAATTAATTGTCTGTCTTTACTGACTTAATGTTTGATGTTTGCCATTGCATATCAGATGATTAATTGACAATGCCATTAATTAAGTGGTTGTAGGAAGAAGTTGAAAGAATTTGGTATAGGACACTAATTTCAGTAACAGTCTACTTTGTAGAAAGAAAATTTGTTTAAATCTATGAATCCAGTCATTTCAGTTTTGGCCAAGCCAGGTACTCAGCTCACCTTACAGTATTCTTATTTACTCTGTGCCAGACACTGTATGTAGATATCTATTATGGTTCTCTTCTCCAGTGTTGTACAGCCTTTTATCTGTCTTCATTCTTCCATTCTTTAAATATACATGTATCTTTAAATTTTCAAAGCAAACTGAGATGGCATAGTGTGTTTAAGCAATGTGGATTTCGTCAGACATCACATTCTTCCAGATACATTTTTCCAAATGGAAAGATGGCTCAACATTTTCTATTATTATTTTAGATGAAATGTTCTGCAATATGTTGTTGACATTGTACTAAAGTAAATACTGTATGCTCAAGTCTCTCAGGGACCCTCATGAAAATGAGATGCATGTCCCAGGAGGCTATCTCAAGAAAAGAGAAATTCTAAATAAAATAGCGTGAAGGAAGAGGCACACAAGAATTTATTATGAAAAGATATTCTTTTGTATAATACTGGACCTAAAGAAAATGAAATGTTGGCAGTACAGATTGCTATCATTATGTGACTCTGTCTGGTCTATACACACATAATAATTCATTTTTTTCCCTTTTTTGATCAAATAGACTGAAGAAATTTTGTTTTACAGTGATGGAACATATTTCATTTATTACCTATATACCACATTCATTTGATCTACTATAAATCTCTCTTTATGATGGACAAGTTGGGCTGTCTTCATTTTTGTTTTTCTTTAAGAGGACTAAGGTGAAGCCACACAAATCTCAGACTTGACTATTAAGTGAAATGCTGATTAACCCAAGAATTGAAGTGTAGTTGAAAGAGGGCTAGTGAGCCTGTAATAGATTTAGTCCAAGTTGGGAGATAATTCCTCACTCTTCTTTTACACTTCAGTGTTTTAAAATTAAAACACTCAGTTTTATGGGTTTATGCATTTTCAGTAGTTTTATCTAATTGTTTGCCAAAAATGATTTGTTACTTTTTGCTACTTTTTAAAAGTAATACAGTCATACATTGGTACTTGACTGCTTTGAAACTCATCAAATATGATACTTGATGCATTTTGATGGGGAAATTTTGCCCTGGTATTTTTCATTTGTTTGGTACTCGATGAGCAAGCTAGAACTTGTCAGTGTCGATTGCCTTGTGATTTGCTACCCTTTCCAGCCGAAACAAGGGGTCACATGTTAGTCATGCAGTAGCTCTTGTCCTGTGCACATCCCCTTGCGGTCTTTATCTTAGCTTCTGTGGTCATTTTGTATATTTTTTGTTTGGGAATGCATTAAATGTATTTACATTATTCCTTATGGGTAAAAACTTTTTGGTAATTGTCACACCTGCCAGAATGAATTAATGACAAGTACCAAGGTACCACTAATTAGGATTTTTAAGTCAGAAAAAATTTAAAACATCTTATAATCCATAACCTATAACCCATAACCCATAATCCTATAACCCATAGTATCAGTAATCCTATTATCTCATAATCCATATGCTATGCACTCTTGTTGACATACAAGAGCAAATGAATTCTATATTCAACATTTTATTATGTAGACAAAGGGATTTTATTTTGTGTATTCTGTTGTATACCTTGACCTCCACTTAATATGTTAAGAAGATCTTTCTCAATAGATATTTTTTAGTAGATATTTTTGATGACTGACTATTTATTGAAATTTCAACATGAGAAGCATATAGGTCTTTTTCTGTAAGATTTTAGAGAGTTTAAGTGTTGTAATTCTAGCTAATATTTAGTAATATGCATTATATTCTCTTCGTGTAGTATATTAGTAGGATCTCTGGTTGCAAGTGACAGAAACCAAGGTAAGTTAGTGTAGGATAGAAACAAAACTGTTTCAAGGACAGAAGAAAATCTCATGAAACTAGAACTAGGGAATGGAGCTCTTTCAAAACTGTTATTTCTCATTTCCGCTTTTTTTATCCACTCTTTCTGTTTCTGAATAGATTGGTTTTCTCAAATCTCCAGATATGTGGTAGAAAACATGCCTGCTCATAGTTCCCAATGTTATAACTCTCTTCAAGAGCCCACCTTAGCCTAATTAAAATCTTTTAGTTCCAATTTCAGATTTCTTAGAAAAAAACCTTTGCCCAAATTGGAGTGCCCAGTATTGAACCAATTAGTTATTGCCTTGGGAAGCTATAATCTTGTAAAAAAAATTGGTATGTTTGCCATATAGATCCTGGGTAGGCATTTTGAAAAAAAAAAAAAGAAAGAAAGAAAAGGAAAAAAAGAGAGAGAGAGAGATGCTGGACAGACAACTAAGTATTATTTATCATATTCATTGACTGAAATTACAAGCTTCTAGGTGATTATATAGCTTGCTATGCACAAAGTTGTGGTATCAATTTTGTGTTTTTAGGGAGTGTAGTAAAATTCAGTTTTCATTATTTATGAATTACATGCACTGTCTGTGACCCTCAACCAGATTTCTTAATTCCATTTCCCTAATTATAATTTCCTTTCCCATCATTTTCATCTTTTATAGATGAAATAGAACTTTATTTTATATAATGTGTAATTTATTCCTCTGTTTTTTCTTTTTAAACTGATATTTAATCACTTAATCTAGCTACTGATTTGTGGTCTCCTAAACTCCAGAAACAATTTGGAGAAGGACAGTAGGTACTGAGAGGGGCCCCAGACTAAGAAGTAAGAGTCTGGGTGTAAGTTTTGAATTCACCACCTACTCATTATATCATTACAATTTCTATATAGCAATACTTTAGTAAACTGTCAAGTTCATCACAGGCTCATTGTGAGAAGGTAAATTAATATATATGAAATTACCTCATAAATTCATAAGTATTCTATTCAAACAAGTTATTAGATGTTTGACTTTGACAGAGAATGATATGTGGCAAAAGGAAGTCCTGCCTTGTCAACTGATCAGAGACTGATGGAGGCCTGTGATGTGGTGGAAGAACAAAAGATAGTTAAAAAGGAAAGGTGGTCACATTTATGATATGTATCAATGAAAAATTAAATTAGCTGTTAAAGATAGCTTATATCTGAAGATAGTCCATGGTGATGTTTTGAGCAGAGGGTGAAGCAGAGATTGACCCAATCTTCTATTGGGGTTAACAAAGGAAATGAAGACCATTTAGTGATTTTGACATAATAACATATCGTGTCGCATGAATCAGGTGGCTATGATGTAAACATTAAGAAGACAATACAGGACAACACAAAAAATTCTCAGTCCCCTTTACTAAGAATTACTAATTCTAAAATTTGATGTGTTTCTTATGTGTCACCGAGTCCTCATCCCCCTCCCTGCAACTATGGAACTTTTTTGGCTCTACACTTAACTAACTGTGTGACCTTGGACAAGTTATTTAACTTCTCCGTGCCTCAGTGTTCTCCTTTGTAAAATTGACATAAGATTAATATACCTACCTCAGGATTGTTGTGAGAACTAAATGACATTAATACATGTTAAGTGTTTAGAATAGTTTCTTATGTCTGGTAAGTGGTCAATAAATGTTAATCATTTCATTATTTTACCATTTAATGACATTTTCATTATTTTGCTACTTTGTAGAAACTTCTAAAATTGGTTACATGTAAATAGTGTTTACATGCAGTACTTTCTGCAAATAGCATTTCTATCACTTTTTGAACTTTTTATTATGAAACTTTTTAAACATACATAAAAGTAGAATGAATAGTGTAACTAACCCAAGTACCCATTACC
Organism: Lyroderma lyra; assembly: GCA_004026885.1. Classification (NCBI taxonomy): domain Eukaryota; kingdom Metazoa; phylum Chordata; class Mammalia; order Chiroptera; family Megadermatidae; genus Lyroderma; species Lyroderma lyra. Next base: position 47,032 of record PVJL010008631.1, read on the forward strand.
TATTGGCATTTGGCAGCCTCTAAGAAGGCTCCCAAATATCTCTGCTTCCTAGAGTCCATGGCCTTTTGTAATCTCCCCTTGAATATTAGGCTGGACCGAATGACTTACTTCAAAGCAGCAGAAGTGATAGGATGTCACTCCAAGATTAGGTTACAGAAAGACTGTTTTTTCTTTCTTGTTCCTGCTCTCTTTCTCATTCACTCTTAGGGAAGTCAGCTGCCATGTTATGAGCTGCCCTGTGAGGGCCACATGACAAACTGAGGAAGGCCTCTGGCCAATAGCCTGTGAGAAACTGACAGTGTCAGTCAACAGTCCACAAGGAACTCAGTTCTACCAACAACCACATAAGTGAATCTTACTCCAGTTGAGTCTTCAGTTGAGATCACAGCCCTGGCTTGCAGCATGACTGCAACTTCATGAGAGACCTTAAACCAGAGGTGCCCAGCTAAGCTGCACTTTGATTCCTAGAGTATAAAATATATGAAATAATTTTTGTTTTTGTTTTAAGCCAATAAGTTTCAGAGTATTAATTTTAAGCCAGTAAGTTTTTCTTATATAGCAATAGATGACTAATATAATTAGCTTTTAAAATTATATTATCAAACTTGTTTCATCTCTATATATCTTCCTACCCTTTATTTCTTGTTGATTATTTGTTTTTTATAAATTTCACCCATTGAGGGTCTATGATTCAGTGATTTTAGTAAATTTATAGAGTGGTGCAATCATCATTATAATCTAGCTTTAGAAAATTTCAACTGCAACCGTTTCCCTGTGCCATTCATTCCTCACATGCATCAACCCCAGGCAACCTTTAATCTGCTGTTTCTTTGGATTTGCTCTTCTAAAGTGTTCATATAAATGAAACCATCTAATATGTAGTCTTCTGTATCTAGTTTCTTTCACTTAGCACAGTTTTTTTAATTTTAGGTTTATCCATTTTGTACATGTATCAGTAATTCATTCCTTTTATTGCTAAATAGTAAGCATCCAATAATATAGATATGTCACGTTTTGCTTGTCGATTCGCCAATTAATAGAAAATTGATTTGTTTCTAGTTTTTGGCTTATGTGTATAATGTTGCTGTTAACACTCACATATAAGTTGTGTATACATATGTTATTATTTCATATGCATACCAGCAATGGAATTGTTGGGTCTTATGGCACATTTATGCTTAACGTTTTAAGCAAGTGGCAAACTGTTTTCAAATACAACCACACCATTTTAAATTCCCATCTGAAGTGAGGTTTTAGTTTCTCTGCGTTGTCACCAACACTTCTTATTATCTATCTTTTTGATTGTAGACATGCTAGTGAGCATGTATTAGAATCTAATTGTGCTTTTAATTTGCATTTTCCTCATGACTAAAGATGACATGCATCTTTTCATTTGCTTACTTACTATTTGTATTTCTTATTTGATAGGATATTTATTGAAATCTTTTGCTGACAATTTAGTTGTTTATATTTTTATCGTTCAGTTGTAAGAATTCTTTATATATTCTATATATGTCTTTTATGTGATGTATATGATTTGCAAATATTTTCTCTCAGTCCATCTTTTTCAAAGTGTGAAATTTTTAAATATGAAGAAGTTTAATTTGTAAACCTTTTTTTCCTTTTATGAATTGTGATTCTGGTGTTGTTTTTATTTTTTTTATTTTTATTTTTTGTATGTGGGTAGTTCCCTGGCTGGGAATCGGAACCCAGGCCACAGCGTTGACAGCGCCAGTGCTGAAGCCTTAAGCCACTACACCACCAGGGAACTCCCTGTTTTTAAATTAAGGCCATTCAGACTTTTTCCTTTGTTTTCTCCTGTTTTATAGTTTTGCTCTTACCTTCAAGTTTGTGATATAATGTTCTCTCTCTCTCTCTCTCTCTCTCTCTCTCTCTGTGTGTGTGTGTGTGTGTGTGTGTGTGTGTGTGTGGTGTGAGGTAAGGGTCCAAATTGGTAAGTTTTGCGTGTTGGATATCTAGTTATCTCAGTACTATTTGTTGAAAAACTATCCTTTCCCCATTGAATTGCCTTGGAAGGTTTGTCAAAAAATAATTGACTGTAACTGTGAGGGTTTATTTCTAAATTCTCAATTCTCTTTCATTCACCTATATATAGGTCTATTGTTATTCCAGTGCCATTATCTTAATTATTTGGGTTTTATAGTAAATTTAGAGTGTTTCATATCAGATAGTTCTCTCTATTGTGTCCTGCCTGCACAATCTTACCATCAGCCAGGAATGTGTAGTTTGCTTGGGCTGTCTCTGATACCTACTGCATATATATGTGCAGAGCTTATCAATTAGTTCTATGATTTCTTGTTTTCTGGGTCTCCCTGTTAAATATCTGGCTAGTCTGAAAGTCCATTGCTTAACCCAGTCAGGACTGCAGCCTCAGGCTATCTGACTCACTGGTCTTCTCACTTCATTTGCCCTGGAGAGAGATCACAGTTGTTACTGACAATGCTGCTGGGTGTGGGGATTTTCCATGTCCCACTCCAAATCTAGTCAGCTTCCTCTGTCAGTATAACTGCTGCTTTTCACAGCTTGCCCTGCCTTAGTATGGGAGCAGCCTCAGGGTAGAATGGCCCAGACTCCCCAAGTTCAATACTTTTACATATATAACCACTTTTTAATTTGGTATATGCCTTTGGTCAATTTTCAGATTTGTAAGATAGTTGTTTTTGACAGTTTATGCAAGTTTGTAATTGCTTTTGGAGGGAACAGAATTTGCTAAAATTAAATGCAGCGTACTGGAAGTCCTGCCTTACTTTCTCTTTTGTAACATTTTATTATTGCATTTTTCCTCTAAAATATGTTTGAACGTAAAGTAATATAATGATTCTCATGCACCTGTTAAATGCCTCAAGAACAATTAAATTATAACCCATCTCATTTTATTTAATACCAGACATTGTATATGGCATAAGCATTTCGGCACCTATATCTAAGAAATAAGGTTTTTTTTTCCAAATATAACAGCAGTACCATAAACACACCTTAAAACAATTCACAGCAATTTCTTAGTTTGTTACATATCTAGTCAGTGCCCAAATTTCCATTTGTTTTGTAAATATTTTATATTTTTTTGTTTGTTTTGCTTTTACAGTTATTTGTTTAAATCAGGACCCAAATAAGTTTTATATACTGTAATTGGCTGATAAGTCTTTTAAGTCTCTTGTAATCTACGTTTTCTCTTTTAACTTCAGTGAATAAACTAGGCCACTTGACCAGTAGTTTCCCACAGACAAAATCCACACAGTGCAGTACAGTGTGTTTCTTCACTGTCTGTGATTTCCTATAAATTGATAGTTGGATCTAAAGCTGTGCTGTCCCATACATTACCTACGAGTGACATGTCGTATAAATTTAAGTTTTCATTAGTTAAAACTATGTAAAATTTAAAGGTTACTTTCACAGTCTCCCTAGCCACATTTCAAATGCTCAGTGGCCACATGTGGCTGGAAAGTTACCATAATGGACAGTGCAGATAGAACATTTCCATCATTGTGGAAGTTTTATTGGAAAGTACTGATCCAGAGATTTTATCAAATTCATGTTTGCTTCTTTTTTTTTTTTTCACTTTGAAAACTGACTAATAGTTTTATGTTCTTCCCTCAGCAAACATAATTCTGATTCTCTTTTGTGATGTTATCAGCTATTGATGATTGTTGCTTAAACTTATTATTTAAAAGTAGGTTGCAAATGGTGATATTAATGATTCTGTTATTCTTGCTCCGTTTATTAGTTGCAATATTCTATAAAGAGAGACTTCCCTTCACCTATTCTTGTTACCCAGTAATACATTTCATATAGAAAAACAGGACAAATTCTTATTTCTTAACTTATTTGAAAGTACTTTCTTAAAGATAATGCCCAATCTTAAAAATAAAGTAGTTTAAATTATCTTGTTAGATTATTTTAATGAAATTCTTAATATCGACATTAGCATGCATTATATAAAATATGATAGGGCTTCTTTTAAACATTAAGCATTTGATTTCAGGATAAAAATATTAAAATAGGTTTTATAGACATCTCTTATAAAGTCCCACACATGAATTTGCTGTTGATGTGGTTGGTATTGGATAGAAACATATATGCCTTTTGATTTAATTGTGTAATAGTTGTTCTTTGGTACCTCGTCATTGCAGAATAATTTTTGGCTTATTAAATCTTGGGAAGCTTCTTTATGCCAAATTCAGTTTTAAATGTAAGTCATCATCTGATAAACATCATCCTTACATAGGATTTCCTAAAAGAATTGTCGATAGGCAGATATTCTATAAATACTTGAGCTTTTAAAGTGAGAAACCACATAATGCATATATATATTTGGCTGCAAATAATCATTTACCTGATACTAGATTTTTTTAGCTAATGTTGTTATAAAGTCTTCTTGTTGATTTGAACCCACCTAAAGAGCAGTTTAATACCATAAAATTAGAAAATTATTCAAGATTAACTTTTCTTCAAATGTTAATACAATGTATATATCATCACATACCAAAATAAATTTTATTAGAGTAATTTTTAAAATAGTAACAGTTTTACTATTCAGGAAAATACATTTGAAAATATATTGCATTTACTATCCAATAATAAATACATTATTTCAATAAGTAACATTATTCTTACTTGCCTTTCATTTACTTTTAAAGGAAGGATCTAGTATTATAATTAATGAGTCTGAACTAATTTTCTTTGCAATTAAAATGTTAATACTTAGAATCATTATGCTTTTTACTTAAACAAACTGTTAACACTTGCATAGATTTCAAGTTGTGGAGCATTCAGAGGGACGGTGTTGTGATCATTACTATGGGACATGCAGAGGTCAAAGAGAGCATGCATTAAGGAACCCTGTGCAGTGAGAGAAAACAGAAAACCCTGAGGATTCCTAGAAGCAGCTAAATTAACTTACCTCTTGGTGATCAGTTTGAATTTCATCTAGTGACCCTGAGATAATTTTCAGCGGCTCTTTGGTGAACTCTGAAATGTGTAGAAATCTTGAAGAAGCATTAACCTAAAACTTAACAGTGCATTTTAAGTAGTGTTAGTCCTTGATTGACTCTCATTGTCAAAGTGTTTTATGAAAGGTATGTGAGGTCTGACAGTTTGGTTTGGGAACTTGCCACCATATGCTTATGTTGGCGGCACTGTACAAACAACTAGGTAAAGTTTCATAACCTTGGCATATCTGTGTCTCACAGCTGTGTTCATGCCGATGTGTGGCAGTGCCTTGCTGAGTGGCATTCATTATTTTTGTGGCATGTTTTTGTATGCCATCATGAGAATGTTGGAGCTTGAATTAGAGCAATGAACAGACGTTAAATTTCTTGTTAAACTTGGCAAGAGTGGAAGTGAAAACAGGGACATGTTAGTCCAAGTTTATGGGGATAATGCCATGAAGAAAATGGCATTGTACAAATGGATTAAACATTTTCCTGAGGGGAGAGAAAGTATCACTGATATACAGAGGTCAGGGTGGCCAGTAACAAGCAGAAGTAATGAAAATATTGCAAAAACTCATCAAATTGTGTGTCAGAATCATTGGCTAACTGTGAGAAGCATAGCAGACCAAATAAACATCAATAGAGAAACAGGAAAATCTTAACTGAAAATCTTGGCATGAGAAAGGCGTGTGCAAAAATGGTCCCAAAGGAGCTCACCAATGAACAAAAGCAAAGGAGAGTTGAAGTTTGCTAAGACCTTTTGGAGAGACAAGACAATGTTTTGAGCCATGTTTTCACTGGGGATAAAACATGGGCGTACCAATACGACCCTGAAACAAAGAGTCAAAGAGCATAATGAAAGTCAGCCAATTCTCCACAACCAAAAAATGTTCCATCAGTCCAAATGAAGAGTCCAAACGATGTTGCTAACCTTTTTTGGTATCAGAGGGATTGTTTGTTATGAATTAGTACCAACTGGACAGTCAACCAAGTTTACTATTTGGAAGTGCTGAAAAGCCTGCGTGAAAAAGATGAAAACGACCTGAACTTTTTGCCAACTCATGGCTCTTGCATGGTGACAATGCACCAGCTCACACAGCACTGTCTGTGAGGGAGTTTTTTAGCCAGTACACAAATAACTGTATTGGAACACCCTCCCTACCCACCTGACCTGGCCCCCGATGACTTTTTTCTTTACCCGAAGTTAAAGGAGACAAAGAAAGGAAGACATTTTGATGAAAATCAGGACCATACAAGGCCATAGGATGACAGCTCTAATGGCCATTCCAGAAAAAGAGTTCCAAAATTGCTTTAAGGGAGGACTAGGTTCTGGTGTCAGCACACAGGTTCCCAAGCAGAATACTTCATAGTGATATTCAGCTATGAGGTATGTAGTTCTTTTTCTGGGATGAGTTCACAAGCGTAATTGTCAACCTCACACATCGCTGCTTGTAGGAAGGCAAAAGTACTTCCTCTGCACTTCAGATAATTCTTAACTAAAGCAATAACTTCAGAGCTTTTTAATATATTGAGAATCAAATCTTTAAGATGCAAAGATCTTATGTCCTTATGTGATAAGAGTTTGACATTTTTTTGGAAACTAATTTGTGTGGATCCCTGATATTTAGCAGCCTGTATTTCCATAGCATTGGCCCAATTCTTCTCCTGTCAGAGGTGTACTTATCAAAAAGTTGCAGTTGATAAAGAGGAATGAGAATCTTGTCGCAGTTGAATACATTATCTGATCACAGTAGAAGAGAAGAATAAAGATGATGGGATTTTTAATTTGAAATTTTCTTTGTCTGAGGGTTTGGAACTCCGGTTTTATAAATGGATTTTTCATAGTACTGCCCATTATTTCTTTCAAAGATAATTTTCTATTCTTTTCATATTTAGTTTCTTACAGTTGCTACTGATACATCACTTTATAAGATAGCCTTCTTCTATAGTTAAAGCAATCATAATTAGGAATCTGAGAATGCTTTGAAAATCATAATATGCTCTGAAAGTTTGAGTTTGCCAGCCTCTCTACCTAATAATGGTAGGTGCTTTTAAATCTTCTTGTTAAAATAATCAAGATCCTGATAATATGTATTATTTTAATTGGTAATATTACAAATATCTATTGGTGCTCACTGTTACAGGTTAAAAATTATCTGCTTTCCTAATTAATTTAGGAACTTGCTATATTTATAGAATACCCCAGATTTTCTTTTAAAAAAAGGTTAAATTGCATTACTTTAGGCACTGGGTTGAATTATGGACAAATAATCTTGAATTCCTATTCACCTTCCCTTAACAAACTATTAAATATTTGGTTTATTTGTTATTATTTGTGAAGTATCTTAGAAGTAGTATTGTGATAATAAGCTTTTTTTCAACATAATCTCTCTGAGAATATAGTTTTATGAATATCACTTCTCTAATTCACTGCATATTTTTACTGTCTGTATGTAGATTTGTTTATATATGTGCATGTGCATGTGTGTGTTTGTATGAGTATATGCATAAAACATCCTGAGAGTTTTCTCTAAATAACAATTTTTTCTTTAGAATTTTAGAGCAGTTTGAATGTTGACTATACCATTTCTTTCCAGACAGACATTGTTATAGTGGTAAGCAGTTCTGTTTAGTTATAGGCTTATCAGTAACCTTTACACATAATGTGATATTGTCTGAACATCTTATTTTGTTCAGCTTTCCCTGGCAATCATGAAGCCCAGGGCTGCTGTTTCTTTGAGTTACTGATAATTTTTTATCTGATTAACTGACACATTTAGTTGAAATCAGACACAGCCCTTAGGCTGGGCATGGATTTAATTTAAAAAGTATCAAAGGTTTGCTCTGTGTGCTATTTAATCATCATGTTTATCAGGCAAAGAAAAATTACCGGAAGGACCATAGGGAGAGGGTTATCTTAAGGAGCAGTAGCTTGGGAAATTGATAATAGCTACAAGGTAATTTACTGCTAACTTTTACATTCATTAATATAACATTTCCCGCTAATAATTACAGTGCATGTAATATACTAATTAAATTGAAAGCATTATCACTAATTTTCTTTTTGCTGAACCCTGAGATGGCTAGATAAGAAGTGAGAATGTGCAATTGAAGAAAACCTATTTAATTGAAGAAAACCTAAATTTAAACAATTGGTTAGTTGGCCAGTTAAAACATTTTAGAAAAAGAAAATGAACTACTATATATATATGTTCAGAAAAACTCATTTTAGGCTCTGACAAGGACATGAAATTTGTAAATGAATGAAATCACTATATACTGTAAGTTTATAAAATATTACATTGCTCTGACCTGTAAAAGTAATATGTCTGTCTACCAAGAACCAATGCATCACTTACTACCACCCATGTGTATGATGGCACCACTTTAATGAATGAATATGCTGAGTTGATGGAGTACACTGATGCTATGGGGTCTTTGCAGTACCTTTGTTTGTTATATATCTCTTAACACTCCATAATATGATTCATTTTTTTCCCTTGGAGAAATATTTCATGCTGTGTAACAAAAGCACAATAACTCCATGTTAATATTTAAGAAAAAGCCGACCCCCTAAAGCTCCCTTAACAAAACAACAAAAAATATTAAAAAGGATTTATTTAAATTTTTATGTAATTCAGACAATAAATGTTCTACTTTGATATATGGTTATTGTATAATTGTATATTTCAATCTAACAGTAAGCCTCTAGGGTTTTTTCCCACTGTCATTAATGATATGCGAAGGGTATAATAAAAGCTCAAATAATACAATCATTTCAGCTTATATGAAAAATAAAACCCATAATTAAGAAGACTTATCTTTGTAGTTATAATCAAGTATTATGCCACCTCTAAATGTCTTTTGTCACGATTCACAATGTATTTGTTTTTATTTGGATTTTGTTTTGTTTGGTTCGGTTTTTGAAAGTCTCATGTTGTGTTCATTCTTAGAACAGAGTTTAGTAGTTTCCATGGAAAGAAAATACTATAAAAATAAAAAAGCTTTAGTAACTGTAAATCTGGATAGTTTTTTCAACCTATATTTCATAGATTATTTTTCTTAACACTTAGTGTTTTATAACGGTTCTGTAATAAATGTGTTCTAAAGACTAAATAAATGCATTGGGATTTCGTTACTGGCAAATGTAATTCAACCAAATTACATTTGCCGGTAACATTATGTATTATAGAAGTTTCATGTCTAAGTAATACCACAGGATAGATCTTGAAGATTTTGTAATTGCAAAGTTTTAGTGTAATTTGTTTTTGTTTTTTTTCTGTACATTGAATATATTGTAGTAGCAATGAACTAAAATCACCAAGTAGAAAAAGCAGAATCTTTATGCTTCTGTGTGGACTTTTACAAAAAATAAGACTTTTAGACTGTGTTTAAATGATAGTGTTCTAATTTCAGAATTAAAGATCATTCCTAGTTCTATTATACTAATTTCTTTGATAATGCGCTTTAGAAAATGTGAGGCTGTGTTTCATTTATTTGATTTAACTCAGCAGGAGCGAATCACAGTGTATCTTCTCAGATCATCTGTTATTTCATCATTCTGACTTTAAACATGACTATATTTACTAGTCACGACAGCTCAGTATTAAAATACAAATGCCAAGATGTTTAAACCTCTTATTTACCAGTGAGGGAACTGAGATCCAGGGAAGTTAGAAATCTTGGCTAAAGACCCATTGTTAGTGATTATCAGAAGTATATACACTGAAGATACTATCTCTATCATGGGAACTCAGTCAGTTAGGAATATTTATTTTTTAAATCACATAATGGTTTTTTATCATTTAAAATAGCTACATAATTTTAAAGCTTTTTAAAAAATTAAGCTTTCTTTTGTCTCACATCTTTCCTTTTCATTTCTTACATAATCTTTTAGCCACTTACAGCAATGTTTTGGTTTATTTTATAAAAATTTTTATTTACTGTTTTGTATTATTAATTTATTATTCATATATCTTTTTTCCCCAGCTTTATACATGTAAGCTTCTTGAGGGCAGAGATTGTGGTTTATATCACTTTTTAATATTCTTACCATTTTTTTTCTTTTGTTTTGTTATTATTTCTGCTCTGTCACTTTTACCCTCTTCTGACTTTTTTATTTAGTCTTTTTTATGTTGATTTCACATTCCTCTGTTGCTTTATGTCTGGAAATTAATGCTATTAAAATGTTATACAACTCTGGCAAAAATACAAAATGCTTCAAAGCAATATTAAAATACCCTGTTTCTTTAGCAAGTATATCAGAAAAGTTTGCTTTTCTGTAATTGACCACTGAATATCAAAGACTTGACCTAAGAAATACATAATTCAATTTAATCAGTGTCTCCAGTAGCATTGCTGTCTCTTTAATTGTAACCGGATGTTATCTTAGTCAATTCTTGGTCTGGAAAGACCTCCGCAAGTTTGGAATGCTGGCTCCGATTAGGTTCTCCAGTTTTATGATTTCTGTAGGTCTTCGATTGCAGAGAGAGTTCAGAGAAACTAAATAAATGTTGATATCTGTAGCTTCAGAAATCATTACTGATCTTAAGGTTTATTTTTTGATCTGCCTGAGAGCTGACATGTGGTCTTGAAACTAGAAAATCATACCAGTGATTGAATATATGCATAGTTTAATAAATGGAAAGAAGACCTATAAAGGACCACTGCCGTGTTTTGTTTAACTCTCTCTCACTCTTCATCCTATCTTTGTTCTACACAGTGTTTAGTGTCGGCAGCTGAACCACAGGATAACTGCATTTAGAGTAAATATACTTTACTGTGTCTGCTGGTGCAATGTTTCGTTGTAAGATGAAGGGGTGAAGCCTGAAGGAGAGATAAAATCAAGACTGGTGCTAGCTGTTTAAGGTTTTTTCCAGTTCTTGCAAGTGTGATAGTTTGCAGGTAGCATGAGGGGCAGAATTCTAACTACTCCCTTCATAAGAGTGGGCCTTTATGTCACAACTTTTGATAGCAAAGATCTTCTGAATGAAGCCATTTTATGCATTTACTACTTTTCAGTGCAATTATGCAGCTGATGTTTATTAATTAGATAACGCTGGCTTATTGATGACTAATAAGCATTTTAAAATTCTCTATTTTAGTTCTATGCATGTATACAGTATTCCAATATGGCTTGAAAAAAATACTGTTTGGCTAGTGGTAAGCATTTTTTTTTTCCTCAGGAATGCTAAAATGAATAACTAAAAGATGATCTACCAAGAAAAATTGGCAAATAGATCTGTGTTTTGACTTAATTAGCCTGACCATGTGCAGGCCATCAGCAGATTAACCTTAAAAGAATTCTGAAAAGTACAGTCTCTGCCTTGAAACTTTGATGTTATGGCTCTGGGTATATTTTTTATTTGAATTTATCAAGAGCAAAGAAGAGTTAAGAATGTAACTGGTCCTCAGTATTTATTTCTCCTTTGTGCAATTCCATATGTTTATGTGGCAACATTTTGCTAGAGTTTTAAACCTAGTGACTGTAGTTATAACAGTACTTCAGGCAAGAAGATGTAAATCAGGGCTAATTGGAATTTCCCCTTGAATTTTTCTCTCTTAGAGAGAGGAGAAAATATTAACTGGGTTTATAAATCAATTTCCTGCCAAATTTGCTAAGGGCAAAGCTTTAGAGGATTTTGCTATTGATGCTGCAGTTATTTATTTATGGAATAGGCAATGCATTCATTCGCCTGGTTCAAAATGTAAAATGTCCAAAATGTTCATGGGCAGCTCCAATTTGTAGCCAAAGTTGGACACAAGTTGGATAACCCTCAGACCTACTACTTGTAATCAGCAGTCTTGTATGACTGAGCCATTGACTGTGGAATCTGAGACTATCTCCTGGTAGATAGTATCAGAATTGAATTAAATTGGGGGATACTTAGCTGGTGTTACAATATTTCTTGGTGTGCGAACCCCCATTCCACACACACACACACACACATCTGATGTCAGAAGTGTAGTGAGTGCAATTGTAATGTGTAAAGGAGAAACACAGGAGGAACTGGGTTTTTCTTAACATGATGATTATGTTATTTATTTTCATTTCCTTAATTAAAGGAACACATAACTGGATATTGGAAGACCTGAGTCCTTTCCCTGATAATGACACCTCTGATTTGTTTGGTGAATTTATGAAAATTACAGTACTTGTGTCATCTTTAAAGCTGGCACCATGATTTTTTTTTCTTTCCCAGGTTTGTTATAATACTAAATTTCATGTACAATAAGACAGCTCCTGTTTGTTTAGTAAGCTACATGACATTTATTAATTAGTATGTATAAGTATGGGATCTCTTGTTACCCCTGACTCCTAGCAAAGTATTCTATAGTTTGAAACCAAGCATCTTAAAGATTACACCTCTTAAGTTTTCATTTGACATATAGTCAGTGAAGTTTCTCCTGTCAGTTGCCAGCTTAGTGCCTAACAGAATCAAAAGAAAAGAAAATTTCAGATAGATCTGGTCTCCCTCAATTTTTAACCTTTTATGTGTTAATACCAGAAACCACCAAATTTTATATGTTACTACACCTCATTTATTAAAATCAGTATATTCTAGAAAGTCTTTGCTAGACAGTAAGCTCCATGAAGGTAGAGATGGTGTCTGCTTGTGTATTGTTCTATCTGCAATGCATATATGAACTCAGATACTTATTGAATAACTTAGTGAGTGAAAAAAGTTGTTGAGATTTGTCTATTGCTGATTTTTAGACATTTTATATTAGTGTTTGCCTACCAGCCTGCCGGCATGCCATCTTCCTTTCCTTCCTTCCTTCCTTCCTTTTCTTAAATGATTGCATATTGTTAATTAAGGTCATTGTATCAGTCCTGGGTCTCTTTGCCTTCATATCTGTTTCTTCCCCTTTCAGGGGACTTAGTGTGCTTCAATTCCCTTGCTCCCATTAGCTGGCTCTCCCTTGAATTTGGCCAGTGGGAGACCCTAGGCAGACTGAAGGTCAGAAAGAGAGGAGAACGCCTGTTTTGTTTTGTTTTTTCCTTTTCCATGTGTGGTAGATAGTCTACTGTGGCTGGCCCACCTCTTGCTTCAGCTTCTAATAAACAGGTCCAGTGAGGTTTCAGCTCCTTCTAGGATACTTGGTTCTGGCCTCTGGAAACCATCTCTTTTGTCCCCTCAGCCTGGGATGGGTAGTAGCTGCTTTTTGCTATTGCTGGTCCCCAGGATACCTCACTGTGCTCTATTTGACTTCTCAGTTCTGCCACCTGTTTAATTAAGTCCCTGTACTTTTCTTTAAATTCTGAGACTGCTTTCTGTTCTTCTAGTTGGATTTTGTAGTCATTGAAGTTCTAATCTTAGAAAATATAAGTTCAATACTGCTAAATAATAAATTAAATAGACATTGCTTTACATTTATTATTATAGGATTCATGGAAGTGACTGAACTCTAAGACACTGTACTGGATGCTATGTGGATGCTTACAGAATCCAATCCAATAGAACTTTTTATATAAAATAACATGTAAAGTACTTTAAGAAATGTATAGAATAAGAAGTATAAAGGGTTTGAAAGGAGAGAAAGATCACTTCTGATTAGAAGGATCAGGTGTAGCTTCATGGATTGTGAAGAATGAGGATTGCACTTGGTAAAGATTGGGGCCAGAAGATGGATAGAAAATTCCAAATGGAAGAAGAGTAAGAAATAAGGTATGGAGATGGAAATTATTAATATGTACATTTATCCTAAATAGTAGATAGTTATGGAAAAGATTTATAAAAATAAATGCAGATTAGAGAGACAAATTTATTTGGCAATGGGGACATGTGAAGGGATTGACTTTAGGAAGATAAATTTGTTAGTTGAGTCACTTGGAGGGAGAAGAAATTTGAGGTAGAGGAGCAGGGGTGGCTAAGAGTAGTATAGTGGTGGAATGGCTATGTTGCCATGCCTAGTCACTTGATATGGGGACTCTTTGTATCTCAACATCTCTCTAGCTCCAAGTAAGCAACCATAGAGAATGCAAAGTCTAATGTACTTATAAATTTTGAGACTGGGTGATGTTAGTGATAAAAATAAGAGAAATGAGAAAGTAAAGGAGGTTAATGAGGAAAAAGTAGTATTTGTATTGCCCATTATAGCTATTTGAGCACTGTCCTATATGTTGTTATAACTGCCTCATAGAACCCTAAAAACTAAATATTATCATTGGTATTCTGTGAAGAAACTGTGCTTATGAGAGTTAAGATATTTGTACAATATTAAGTTATTGGGTATGTTATAAAGCTGAGCATTTTTACTCAGGTATTCCCTTTCCCTGCTTTTTGTTTTAATAAGTCATGTATTACCTTCTTTGATTACATTTGTAATTGTGTACTCTTTGGGCCATAAATCACAATTTCTGTAATAATTAGGAGAAGTTTAATTTTGAACATATTTTTAAACCATTAACAACAGATATTACAGTTGATCTTAGCCAAAAGAGAAGAGATTAACACATTTTTAAAAGAAAGTTACAAACTTCTAAAAATGTTTTTGTTTTTTCCTGCGAATACAATTACTGTTTATAATTGAGGTTAAGGGAAAGGGTTTTCTTTAGTTTTGCTCTTTGTGGAGCACCCATGCTTTTGGAAATTATGAAGTTAGGTGTATTATCTCATGGCTCTATCATTCTTGAACTGGATAATGATTCTGTATGTTAGTAGAAGTCAGAGTGAACTGAGAGGTGGCATATTGGATTCTTTCCATGTTTTGTGAACTTGTAGTACTAAGCATGGTATGCTCCCCCTTGATCATGCATTCCCTCTAGCAATTGTACCATCTCTCTTTACAACAAACCTCTTTGAAATATTTATTTATATTTATTTTCTCTCTCATTGCTCATTTGCTTATCCTACTTCAATGTGGTTTCTATCAATACCAATTTATTGAAACTTCTCTTGTTAAGGTCAATAACTGCCAAAGCCACTGGCACATTTCAGTTTTGTTTTGTTTTGTTTTTTTCCCTCAATCTTTTCTTTCCTGGACCTCTTTGCGATACACTATAGACTTTTCTTCTTTCTAAAACATCTTGGAAAAAATAAAATGAAATGAAACCTCTTTGACCTTTGCTTCTATGTTGTCCCTCCCTCCTTGTTTTCTATTTGTTTCTCTGTCCTTAGTTTTCTTTCAAGACCCTTCTTTCTCTTCCTACTTTATAAATGTTATGGTTCCTTGTGGCTTTATTCTTTACCTTCTTTTTTCAGTCTACACTTCCTTGCTGTTTGATCTCATCTCTTCTGATGGTATCATCTACTACTGAGGTACACATATCACCCAATTATACCTAATTTTTTGAGCTCTCTACCCAACTGTCTACTAGACAGCTGTCACTGAATACCCAAAAGACACATAACACACATCGTCCAAAATAGTACTAATCATATTCCTCTCCAAATTTGTGCATTTCTTATAAATTCATTGCCATTGCTTTCCATCAGGTGACCAAGCCAAAAACTTGAGAACATTATAAGTTCCTTTCTCAGCCACATGCCACCAAAATCTGTTAATTGTTCCTATCACAAGTTGACCTTCTCATCATCATAACTATTGCCTTCCTGTAGGCCTTCAAAATTTCTTTTAGATTTCTTTGGGGTTCCCTCAGTAGTTTACTTCTAACTTTATACTTTTCTGATTAATACTTCTATGTGATCTTTTAAAAATGTAAGTCCAGTACTCAACAATGTTAGTGTATTTAACATTCCTTGCTTATTGATTGGGAGGTTTGTCAAAATGTCCGTACTACCTAAAATGAGTTATACATTCAATGCAATCCTATCAAAATTCCAATGGCAGTTTTCATAGAAATAGGAATAAGAATCCTAAAATATGTATGGAACCACAAAAGACTCTTGAGTAGTCAAACCAGTCTTGAGAAAGAACAAAGCTGGAGGCATCACAGTTTCTGATTACAAATTATATGACAAAACTATAGTAATCAAAACAATGTGGTAAAAACAGACATATAGGTCAATGGAAGAGAATAGATAGCCCAGAAATAAAATCATGCATATATGATAAATTAATTTTTCACAAAAAAAGCTGAGGATATACAATGGGGAAAAGATAATGTCTTTAATATATGATGTAGGCAAAAGTAGTTAGACACATGCAATAAACAAATAAATAAATAAAATTGGACTGCTGGATTATACCATACATAAAAATCAACTCAAAGTGGTTTAAAGACTTAAATGTAAGACCTCAAATTGTGAAAATCCTAGAAGAAAATTTTGGAGGTAAACTCCTTGATAGTAGTCTTTGCAAGGATTTTTTTTTTTTTTATTTGACAACAAAAGCAAAGACAACAAAAGCAAAAATGAAGAAATGGGACTTACATCAAACTAAAAAGTTTCAATATAGCCCTGGAAACCTCAATGGATGAAAAGGTATCCTATGAAGTGGGAGAAAATATTTGCAAACCACATATATGATAAGAGATTAATATCTAAAAAATATAAGGAACTCAGTAACAAAAACAAAAAAATGAATTCAATTAAAAATGGCTGAAAGACTGAATAGGCATTTTTCCAAAGAAGACATGCAAATGCCAACAGGTACAAAATTACTAATTATCAGGGAAATGCAAATAAAAATCACAATGAGCTATCACTTCACATCTCCTTGGATGTCTGTTATCAAAAAGTTGAGATAGCAAATAATGGGGATGATATGGAGAAAGAGAAAGCTTGTATGGTGTTGGTGGGAATGTAAACTGGTAAAGCCACTATGGAAAACAGGATGGCAGTTCTTCAAAAATCGAAAATAGAACTACCATGTGATCCAGCAGCCCCACTTCTGGGTATATATCCAAAGGAGATGAAATCATTATCTTGAAGAGATATTTGTACTCTCATGTACATTACAGCCTAAGTGCCCATTGACAGATGACTAGCTAAAGAAAATGCCGTGTATACACACAATGGGATGTTATTCAGCCTTTAAAAAAGGAGGAGATCCTGCCATTTACAATAATGATGAACTAGGAAGGCATGAATTATTCTAAGTGAAATAAACCAGACAGATGAAGACAGATACTTTATGGTATCATTTATATTTGAAATCTTTAAAAGAAAAGCAAAACTGAACTCATGGAAACAGCAAGTGGAAAGGTAGTCGCCAAGGACTACATGATGTGGGAAATAGGAAGAGGTTGGTGAAGTGGTACAAACTTTGTTTATAAGATGAATAAAGTCTGAGGATCTAATGTATAATAGTAATATGGAGTCTATAGTTGATGATACTGTATTGTATAATTGAAATTTGCTTTAAGAGTAGAATTTAAATGTTCTCATAAGAGAAGACAAATACGTGAAGTGATAGATGTGTTAATAAACTTGATAATGAGAATTATTTTACAGTGTTAGGTATATCAAACCATTACATTGCACATTTTAAATATCTTACAATTTAATTTATCATTTATATCTCAATAAAGATGGAATAATTTTTGAAATGTAATAAAAATCCTTTTTATATAAATTGAATTTTAAAAATTATCTAAAACTAATCAAAGGAAGTTTTCATGGGAGTTTAGAAAATGGGTTTAGCAAAACAGCTTGTAAACAGATTGAACATTTGCTACCAGACTGGTTTGCTTAGAAATACTTACTTCTTCATTATTATTCTCCCAACAAGGATTAACAATTTAATTTTTTATTTATTGCATTCTTGTTATTAAAGAATTTTATATAAGTCCTCAAAATATCACCTGATTTTTTTTTTTTAGCAATAAAAATGTTCTTGCCAAACTCAAGAAACTCAAGGAACAAAGCAAATGTTATTCTAGACTTCTGTTTAGTTTCATATGCAGTTTGAATTTGGTGTACAATGACCAGCAATCTCTAAGTTTCTCCATTGAGTTTAAGATACACTATGTAGCAAACAACTGATTTATTCAAAACTGGGACTTTC